>JBBPBX010049426.1:9851-25359 GCA_038048925.1 Garcialebias charrua
TTTTCCTTGTGAGCTGCAGAACTTTAGAAATAAACAACGTGCTGACGTCCATTCAGCAGGCACAATTGCAGAGCCAGGGGGTGGCCACTGGTGGCTTCGGCCACCATGGTTTAATCTTTGGCTACCCCTATCATTTGAGGAAACTGCTTTCTAGTTTTACATTGCTTAAAAAACAATTTCCTCAAATGATTGGGGTGGCCAAAGATTAAACCATGGTGGCCAAGGCTACCAACCCCCCACCCCCACCATTCTGTCCGCTGGTGGGTAAAATTGATCCCTCTGCTCATTCACTGTTCAAATCCCTCAGCAACAGGGGACATGGGTGTAGTGCTTGTACCACTCTGAAGCAATTGGGCGTTTGCTACAAGAAGATTCAGCAGCAGAGGTCTGTTTGGGTTCTGGAGCCCAGCAGGTCCATCTGCAGCTTCCTGTCTGTCCCCTCTCAACTGGAACAGTGAGACCCTGGTGTCCTTCCATGGGTGGTCAAAAACACAGCTAAGATGCTTCATACTAGTATCAGTCAGTTCATGCTGATAGTTGTTTAAGCTAACACAGGCTAACATGGCACCAGCTAATCAACTCATTCAACACTTGCTCTTCTCAAGGGCGGACGTCTCCTCTCAGGCTCCGCTTTGCTTTTGCTTTGTCTTTTCTGTGAAACGAGAGCCTCTCTTCTACAAAATCTTCTGAATCCTAACTATGGACTTCAATTTGGTCAGTTGGTCCCTCAACACAACTGATAACATTTCTTCAACAAGAAGACAGGCTGTAGGTGAGACGATTTGCCCTGTTGGCATGCACACAGCTGGATATCTCATCGACTTGGAAGACTTGATGATGTGTCTATCTCTGCTGTCACCTGTGGATCTTAAGGACGTATATTTAATTGGATTTATGATAACTGGTTCCTGCTTTTTGGATTTGGTTGGTTCCTGGTCTATCAACACAAAAGGAAGACGGCAGTTAATCTGGACCTGGTCAGGCTGCCTGCCTTACATGATGGCTTGGTTCATGTCTCGAGAAACCAGACTTTTGGCTGAATGGATTAGATCTTGGGGATTTTCTGAGGCACGTTCCATTTGTTTGGTCATTTTAATTTGGACATTTCGGAAGCGAGTGGACCGACACAGACTGAAAGTAGATGTCATTAAAGTTCTGGCTGTTCCTAAAACAATCGTGTTTATCTGACATTCGGCTCCCCGACTGGCCTTGACAGGCCGTCTTATCTCAAAACGCCTGTGAAGTTTTGTAATCCAGATGCTCTCATCCCTCAAAAACCTGCTACTGAGGAATTCCACTGACTTTTCAGAGGAGCACTGCTGAATAAACATTCTGTCATCATTTCAGGACTCTCGCCTCTGGCCGACCTTGCCAGCTCCCCCCCTCCATGAGTGTGCGCAGATCTATGAGCCGGCTACTCAAACTGCCTTTGAGTCCCCCCTGCCCTCTGCGTAACGTCGGCGTCATTATGTGCTTGTGTGCGAGACTTTTTTTAATAACACATTTTTAACCTTCAAACAGAGGTCAAAAATGTGTTAGGATTTTTTTTGTCTCCAAACCCTATGTGTTATTTTTCACCACTTTTATTGTCTGTCCAACAGATCTCACTTGTAAATGAGTCTTCGAGGCTCAATGTGACTTATCTGTTTAAATAAAGGTTGAATGAATGAATAACCCGATGTATCTGAACAGGAACCAGATCAGAGTGCTGAGCTGCTGCGTGCACACGCAACCCCATGTTCCAGTTGATCCCAGAGCAGGTTCAAAGCCCTCACGTTAACCTCAACATCTTCACCTTTGACCTTCACCGTCCAACAGCTGCACTCTGACCTGGACCCCCCCATTAAAAATATTCATGTTCCTTTGAGCCGAGTCTCGTCAGCGCTCAGGGACCCGGGCGGCGTCGACTGTAAACACGAACGTGCAGACTGGGACCAAACAATCATCCGAGGGGTAATTATTATTATTAGTGCTCCGAGCTGCACGAGTCCCACGAGGTCCTCAACAATGAACGTCCACATGGACAGGCTGCGACAGGCACTTATCTGGCTGTCACAGTGAGCCAGCTTGACATTAATACCCAAGCTAATAACGGCTGCCAAGTGGAGCCGACGCCGAGCTAAAAGCAGCGATGAGGGACAGGTGTCTTTGAGACGGCTGGGGACACGTGTCACTCACGCTCGGCCATGCCGAGGCCTGGTCCTCAGGCTGTAATTAGTAGCCGGCGACAACAAGGCTCAACAGAGGAGAAGCAGAGGAGAAAAAGCAGCCAAACAGGTACACAAGGGCCTGCGCTGTAATAATTACCAGTCAGCAAAACAATCAGCCCCGAGAGCTGAATATTCTATTACATACAGGCTGCCTTTAGCTTTTAGCTCATGTCAAACAACAACAGGCTGGCTCACATCAGCTGAAGAACCTTTCAAAACCTGAGTTGTTTCAGTTGATATTCAAACAGGAACTTCAGCTACAAGGTAACTTCAGAAAAAGCGTTCAATACAAAAACAACTGGACTTTATTTGTTACAGAAAACGTTTCACCCTCTATCCAAAGGGCTTTCTCAATTCAAAGAGCAGGCTGTGTCAGAGTGAAGTTATAACCGACTGAGATGACACACACAAACCTATGTAAATTGAAAGCTGAGCTAACACACACACATACCTGAGATAACCCACACATCCTATGTAAATTGATGAATCACACCTTAACAGTAGGGGTTTTCTTAAGTTATCTCAGCTTTCAATTTACATAGGTTTGTGTGTGTCATCTCAGCCTGTTATAACTTCACTCTGACACAGCCTGGTCTTTGAAATGAAAAAGCCCTTTGGATAGAGGGCAAAACGTTTTCTGTAACAAATAAAGTCCAGTTGTTTTTGTATTGAACGCTTTTTCTGATTTGATCATGCCCTGGATGACTGAGAATCTTCACCAGCATACAAGGTAACTTGTTCATGTCCTCATTCACACCACCAACAAACCCAACACGTGTTCACGGGTCAGAGACAGGAACCAGTACCAGGAGAAAACCATCAGATGCATGGCGGTGGACAGGTAGACCCCACACAGAAAGGCCAGAGGTGACGGATCCAACCACTGCACCACCGTTCTGTCAGCGGAACATGAAGTTTAGGTTGAACTTCAGTCAACGAGACAGAGATGGACCCCATCCATCACCATAGTAACCTGGACTGAAAATCAAAGGTCCTTCAGAGAAGGTTCAGGGTTACAGGCATGAAAACATGTTGGAAAGCACCACCTTCATCCATCTCCATACGGGGACCAATTGTAGGAGTTTTAGGTAGTGGTCAGTTTACTGACTGTACCATATTCCAAAAGAAAATTTGAGCAGATGTTATCTGACCCAAACATTTAATGAGTACACCTTCATCCATCCACCCCTCCATCTGTCCATCCATCCATCCATTTATCCAGTCATCCATCCATTTATCCATTCATGCACCCACCCCTCCGTCTGTCCATCCATTTATCCATTTATCAAAGTCAAAGTCAACTTTATTATCAAAACTGCAATATGTACAGGACATACACAGGATTGAAATTGCATTTCACTCTCAGTCCCTCGGTGCAACAGTAACCACTTAAACACTAAACACTAAACAATTAATAAACAAGCATAAAATGAAATAATAAAAGTTTAGTACTGTCCTGAGTTTTTTTGCATAGTAGTTTTTCATAGTAGTATAAAAGTATAAAAAGTTTCACCAACACCAAAAACACCAACATTTAATAACCATAATCATAAAATGAAATAGAGTGTAATACTGTCCTGAGTTTTTTGCATAGTAGTTTTTCATAGTAGTATAAAAGTATAAAAAGTTTCACCAACACCAAAAACACCAACATTTAATAAACATAATCATAAAATGAAATAGAGTGTAATACTGTCCCGAAGTATAAAGTATAAAAAGTATATCTATAAAATAAATGAAGGTTCTGGCATTTGACATTTGTAAAGAGTGACAAAGCAGCATATGAGGTTAATGTACACAGTATATGTATGAGGTATTTGATATTGGTATAGAGATAAAGTGGCATTATGCAATAAGGCTAGTAAAAAGAATATATACTGTATATCAGCAGTAGTGTAGATATAAAAAGTCTAGATGTAAACAGTAGTAATAAATGTAAACAGTAGTAATAAATGTAAACAGTAAATGTAAACAGTAGTATGACTATAGGCAGTAATGTAATACAAACATTAGTGCAAATATGAGAAGTAGTGCAAACTGAATGAGCACATGACCGTGAGTTGAGTGAATGACCCGTATTGATGACACAGAGTCCAGTGTTAAAAACTTTGTGTTGTGTGGTAATGTGTGAAAGTTTTTTGTGATTAAGGCAGTACAAGTGGGAGGGAGGGCAGAGCTGGCAGAGTGTTAAGCATCCTGACTGCCTGATGAACAGAGCTGTCTCTCAGTCTGCTGGTTCGAGCCTGGAGACTCCTCAGTCTCCTCCCCGATGGCAACAGGCTGAAGCAGCTGTGTAGTGGGTGTGTGGGATCACCTGCCATGCAGAGGGCTTTCCGAGTGAGGCGGTTGCTGTGTAAGTCCTGTAGTGAGGGCAAGGAGGTGCCGACAATCTTCTCAGCTGCTCTCACTATACGCTGGAGGCTCTTTCGGCAGGATGCAGTACATGCACCAAACCACACCGTGATGCAGCTGGTCAGGACACTTTCTATGGCGCCCCTGTAGAAGGTGCACATGATGGGGGTTGAAGCTCCAGCCCTTTTCAGCTTGCGGAGAAAGTAGAGGCGCTGGTGAGCCTTCTTGGCCAGTGATGCAGTGTTCCTGCTCCAGGACAGGTCCTCTGAGACGTGCACTCCCAGGAACTTGGTGCTGTCCACTCTCTCCACTGTGGTGCTGTTGATGGTCAGAGGGGCATGTTGGGCATCCCTCTTCCTGAAGTCCACAACAATCTCCTTTGTCTTCTCCACGTTGAGAGTGAGATTGTTGTGTCCGCACCACAAGGCCAGGCGGCTCACCTCGTTCCTGTAGTCCGTCTCATCGTTGTTGCTGATGAGACCCACCACTGTTGTGTCGTCCGCAAACTTGATGAAGTGGTTGGAGCTGTATGATGGTGTGCAGTCGTGTGTTAGCAGGGTGAATAGAAGGGGGCTCAGCACACATCCTTGTGGGGCTCCTGTATTCAATGTGATGGTGCTGGATGTGTTATTCCCGACCCGTACTGCCTGTGGTCTCCCGGTCAGGAAGTCTAGCAGCCAGTTACACATTGAGGTGTTCAGCCCCAGACTGTCCAGTTTAAGGATGAGCTGTTGGGGGATGATGGTGTTGAATGCCGAGCTGAAGTCAATGAACAGCATTCTAACATAAGAGTCTTTCGTGTCCAGATGTGTGAGAGCTGTGTGGAGGGCAGAGGAGATGGCATCGTCGGTTGAGCGATTAGACCGATATGCAAATTGGAAGGGATCCAGGGAGGCAGGGAGGACAGATTTGATGTTTTTCATGACTAGCCGTTCGAAGCACTTCATCAGGATGGGGGTGAGTGCTACCGGACGATAGTCATTGAGGCAGGAGGGCGTTGCCTTCTTTGGGACAGGTATGATGGTTGTGGCTTTGAAACAGGTGGGGACGATGGCCTGACTCAGCGAGATGTTAAAGATGTCCGTGAAGACCGCTGCGAGTTCCCCTGCACAGTCCTTCAGCACACGACCAGGTATGTTGTCAGGACCAGAAGCTTTCCGGTCATCCATCCATTTATCCATTCATTCATCCACCCCTCTGTCTGTCCATCCATCCATCCATCTACTTATCCATTCACTCATCCATCCCTCCATCCATCCATCCATTTATCCAGTCATCCATCCATTTATCCATTCATTCATCCACCTCTCCATCTATCCATCCATCCATCCATTTACCCAGTCATCCATCTAAACCTTGCTGAAGACGCGGACCCTTGACTCATGGTCGGACGTCCACAGTTTCAAAGAGAAAGTTCACTTCTCCACTTCCTCAAAGGAACTGACCATTCCAGCAAAAGCTTAGAACTTTTTTGAGAGGATCTGAGATCAGTGACTTGTTCTTCTCCGATTGGTTCAGACGAACCAGTGGAAGGGAGTTAGAGTGCATGAAGGTCACTCGGATAGAAGATAGTGCGTTAGAAGACTTGCAGGAATCTGTTTTTGAGAGTAGAGGGATTTGTTTTCAGAAAAAGGAGACAGGCGACAAGTTTAGTCTAAAGACGTGATCATAGTGTCTCTAAACATTTCACACAAATACTAACAGATTATTCTGACTTGTTCTTCAACTTTTAGACATAGAAAAAATATACCAACTTAGTAAGATCATTCACATATTAAAGCTGCATTCTGCAGTTTCTGGAATACGCTGGCATTTAGAAAAATTTTCAACAGGGAAAAGCATTCTTCTCCCTCCCCCTCAGAGCCATATATGGCTCTGTTCCCCATCACTCTCTCGCTGTAAATCAGCTCAGCTTCCTTAACTCTGCCTCCACTCATGTCCCGTCGCAGCTGCTCCGATTTTCTGTGTTTATATGTTAATAAAACGTTCTAAAAAATAAAATAAAAACAGGGCCCAGAACACCAGCAAATCTGCAGAGCCTCGGCAGCCACGTTGAACCCGATTTTAATTCGCTCGTGACAAATTCCATTTCCTCATTTCTGTCAGTGGAGGTCTGGAGGAAGAAGCGATCACTTGACTTTTGGCAAAAAAACAAAAGAAAAGTCCAGAGCAGGGATGAAGAAGGGGGATTTAATACATTTGTGTCACATAAAAAACAGTTTTGCATCGCTTTGCAATTATTTCAACGAGAACCTGCGCGGCCGCTGCAGGCTCGCAGGCGGGGGCGTGGGTTGGGGGTGGGTTAGGAGCGTGAGAAGTTAGAAGCTCTGTTTTTATTGGCTGGTTATAAACTCTGTTTTTATTGGCTGGTTAACCGCGGGGCGCTTTGGTTTTTATAAATGCTTTTATTACCACCGGGAGACGCCAGAGGACTATAGTTTTTTTCAGAGATTACCTGTCAAACATCAATCTATCATTAAATAGTGGCAGAGTGAAGAAATACGTTTAAAAAATAAGTTACATACTGATCTTTTAAGAATATACTGTTCATATAAATAACAACAGGTGATGCTTTGTTCCCTTTCAGTCATGTCTCTTGGTGCAACATATGCTATGGGAATTGCACCCCCGCGTGATTATCTGAAGGAATACACTCACGCCTTTACGGCAAGGGCGCCAGCGTTGCGCCAGAGGCCCCGCCCTCTGGGTACTTAAAGCGCTGACACCCATCCAACTTTCTCTATTTGCCCTTCACCTCACTTAAACCTGAACTACCTCTCTTCGCGGGACTTTTCTGTTACTTCATCGCTCAACCAGAGGTGAGCTTGCTCCCTACACAGAGAGTACGGAGAATTATTCCTGCGTACTGCTGGGCTAGCGAAAGCTAGTCCGGCGCATTTTCTCTTAACCCTGAAGTTTTTTCTTCTCCTCTCTCTGCAGACTGCTTCGCTCGATGGCACTAACTGCGCGAACAACCGCTACCCCTGCTAACTCATAGCAGGCTAGCCAGCGAAAGCGACGCAATGGACCTTACCAAGCTCCGCCCAGAAATGCCCCCTAAGCTCCAAGATGGCTGCCCGTCTCCCAAGCGCAGCTTTGGTGTCAATGGAAAACATGGCGTCGACTGACTGCAGGGTATTTTTGAGTCGAATAGTGTATCATTTCTGCCAGATTCCAACAAAATATCAGCCATGACAATGGACAGGGGAACCAACAAGTTCATGTTATTTTTTTTTTTGGACGTTATCAAGTTGTTTGATCCACGCGATGCCTCCAAACAGCGTGCGTGCTACTGTCTGATGAGGAAAACATCAGCTCCTCACACGCTCAGGCTCAGCATTATTACAGCTGTGGACAGGATCACTGATGCCTATTGTTCTGCAAGGCTGGGTAAGTCAGGCATTCATGGTTTTGAGGGTTACTTTTGAAATCAGCGATTTCTATTGTATGCAAAAGTTTGTGTGCCTTGGTCGCAAAGCTAATGCTAACTGTAATCTCCATTCATTCTTAAGTGGTTGGTTAGCCGTTGCTGCTTTAGCTGCTAAACACGCCGACAGCGACTTTTGTGAGGGCTAACGAGCTCAGCCGTCCGGTGTGTTAGTTAAAATCCAGCCTTCGTGTCACGATTTTGTGCAGTTTTAGGTGAAATCGACAGTAGAGCTCGTTGTGTTAGCTAGCTCATGTGGCGTTAGCAGAGCTGTTTCTTCCCAACTTCCAGGACGTTCAGTGAACTGTGGCTTTCTCTCATCGTGACCGCGTGTTGTTAACTAGCAGGTTTCAAAAGCAGGTCAACCCTTCTCTGCTGGTGAAAGAAATAATTGTTCAGTTTTGTGGTCGTGCACAAGCTTTGATCCAAGCAAGGCATTCAGTTTCACATATAGGGAAACGGTGAATTTTACTTCCACAAATACGGTCAGGGTACCTGACATCTCCTGTACAGATACCCCACTGACGGTGGAGGAGCATTTTTCCAGCCCTGACGCAGAAAAAATCTGCACGTATGCTAGCTAGCAATGTAAGTAGCATGTGGTGCCGGTCTCACAAACGCTACCGTAGCGTTTGTTTTGTGAGACCGGCACGCACGTGGAAGCTGCGCTGTGACGTGTTATGGGTATTAGCCAATGAAACGCGGCCCTGTGGGCGGAGCTTGGTAAGGTCCATGGGGGAGACGTCTCAAAATAAAAGGAAAAGGATTTTGGAAGAACTCGCTCGCCTTATCTCGGACATGCCTCTGGAGAAAAGAAAGCGAAAGACAAGACTTCCAAGGAAAACCAATAGGACGGCGAGCCCAACCTCGCGCCTGTCCTAGCAGATGCGGTTTCTCCCTCGCAGCGACGGACACCCACGAGGCCTGTCCCGTCTGCTTGGGGATGTTACACGCAAAAATGGCGCTGGATGTGCCCGACTCTTGCCCACACTGCAACCAGATGCTGGAGGCGGTGAGGAGGCACCGGGCAGACTTCGTCGCCAAGGCCAGGGGCGCCGCTGCAGTGCCAGCGGACCCAGACACCACCGAGCCCCTCACTCCCACGCCTTTACGGCAAGGGCGTCAGCGCTCAAGAACATGGCTCTGGATGACAGCACACGAGTCGAATGGGGCGACAGCCCTGATGTGCTGGCTCCCATGGTGGACTTAACAGTCGAATTCGACACTCGAGGCATGATGAACAAGGGCGAGATCTCGATTTCAGCCTCAGGCGAATTTTCCGCGGAGGACGCAGACGTCGAATACGAGGAACAGGGAGAAGATCTCTCCCGTACCCCGGTACCTGTGCTCCCGGAGACTGACTTTTCCATCCCTGCTCTTTTTGACCTATGTCACAGAGCAACGGACACGTTACAGATCCCATGGCCAGAACCTCCGCCTCGTCAACAGGTCACGAGGCTGGCAGGAAACTATTTTTACTCAAAGCAGCAGGTCGCCATGAGGCAAAGGATGCCCGTGTTCCCGGACTTCCTCACAGAGCTGACTCGCACCTGGGCTCAGCCCAGAGCTCCCATGCTGTTACCACTCTCGCAGTTTCTCGACGTGGATGGGATGGATGAGGTGGGAATAGCCAATGTGCCTCAAGTTGAGGACACGTTGGCGTCTCACCTGGCTCCCAAATCATCCGGGACAAAACCAACTCTTCCCAGCAAAGCTTGTCGAGCTTCAGCTTCTCTGCTCGAGAAATGCTACAGAGCTCAGGGACTCGCGGCGCGCACGATAAACATGTCCGCGTTGATGCAAGCTTACCTGGCTGAAAAACTGCAGCAGCTCCAGGTAACGACAGACAAGCAAGCTGCCGCTGACTTGCTGGATGAAGCCCGCAGGGCAACAGACTTTGTGCTCCACATGATGGGAACAGCTGCTGTTGCTCAAGGCAGAGGCATGGCTGAAGTGGTCATCGCGATACACCATCTGTGGATGACCTTAACTGACCTCACCGAGGGACAAAAGGTGCCTTTACTCCACCACTCGATAGAACCGGCGGGATTGTTTGGGAAAGCTCTGGAACGAATTCAGACCAAGCTGGACCAGAGGCGCAAACAGGCTGAAGCTCTCCGGGTGGGCATTCACAGGAGAACCTTTGCCCCCCTAGGGAGTCAGCTGGGGGCAGACCTGCGTAGCCTCGACACCGCTCAGCAACACGTGCCCCACCGCAAAAGCGACCGGCGTAGGAGGACGAGCACAGGCAGAGTCAACCGCCGGGCCCACCTCGAACCGAACATGCATGGAGCAAAAACATGTTTGTCCCCCGCCAGGCGGTCAGACACAGGGTCTCCTCAGCGAACCGGGACACCAGACAAAAGCGTGCCTGATGAACCAGGTCCACATCTTGATTTTACACGATCACCCGCCCACGCGATACGGGGAACGATCTTTTCATGTCCAGACTTTATTTGTAGCATACAGTAGTACAAAAAGCTGGTAACTCTGTTGCATGCACAAATCATGTTTTTCCTGCTGTGAGTGACATAAAGTCAAATATGTCATTACACGTAAGCACGAATAAAGCTAAAAAAACAGCCCCTCTCTGTTTTATTGACTCACAAAAAAAAAAAAAACAACAACAAACACAATAACTTCAGCAGAACGGGTCCCTCTGGCCTGCCAGCCGACATAAAGGGAGGGGGCCATCTCCCCCCCTCCCTCACGGCTCACGGGATGTTAGCCTAATCAATAAGCCCCAGCAGGGTGCCTCTGTTCTGTCTGTAGCAGACAGGCACAGAGGCGTCTGCAAGCAGGCCCCACACCCCTCACAGAGACAGGTGAGGGGGGTCACATGCTCCAGTTCTCGCTCCGTTGTGAACCACGGGGCGGACAATACACAAACCAGGCAGACACGTGGCATGTCCACGCCCCAGGAATGCGCGCCGACAGAATCTGATGACCTACCTTTCTGGACACCCATTCAACGGCTCCCAGTAAGGGTCGGGAAAGCCACGGCAGAAGCCCACAAGCTACCACCAGCTTCACACGTTCACAAAGGCAATTGTGATCAAACTGCTGTGTGTGTAAACAAACCAGGGCTGAATCAGATTCCTTTTCCTTTTAATCGAAGGGAACTGAGCTCTCTGTCACCAATCAATTTAAAGTCTGCCAAGCACAAAGGACCATCTCCACGTTCTCACGTTGCAGCTGTCCCCTTATCATTGATGGGCAACATGCAATGTTCAAGCAGTGATCCTGCAGCACGTGACCGTACTCACTGTGCTGGTTCAATTCTGCTCTTAAACGATATCCCCCACCAGGTGAAACACAGACCTCGGGTGGTTTGTCTGGCTCCAACGCTCTGTTAAGGCCGGAGACCAGTAAACCAGACCCAACCAGGAAACGGGTTGGGGTCAGGAGATCTGCTCACTTACAAAACTCACAGCTCCTCAGTCCCATGACCCCAAACAAGAAGAGGAAAAACAGACATTCTGTTCCACTTTTGTCTAATAATGACAACAAATTGCCTCTGCCCTTCAACACTCTTGATCAGAGTAGTATGGCAGCACATCTGCAAAAAGGCCCTCTCCCTAACACGGTTGACCCTCAGGGGATTATAGAATCCAGGGCCCTTGGATGAGAACTGGTTCCACCAACTGCTCCTCTTCAGGGACACACCACGTCACCAGAAGGAGCAGTCTTGCCGCTTAGGCTGGGAGCTGTGAAAATTTTCAGCTTGGTGGCAGAAAGGAACAAGCTGGTGGCATCAGGCCTGCCAGAAAATGTGGTAAAAACCATTCAAAATGCCCGAGCTGTGTCAACACAGTCTCTTTACGCACAGAAATTGCGTTATTTTTTAAGTTTGGTGCACAGAAAGAAATATTATTTCTTATTCATGTGACCTGGCTCAGCTCCTGACTTTTCTTCAGGACTTACTGGAAAAAGGTAATTCTTTCTCAACAATTAAGGTGTTCCTATCAGCAATTTCAGCCTGTTACGAAGGCTGGGGAAACAGGACGCCTGGCGTGCATCCAATCATAATAAGATTTATGAAGGGCGTGCTAAGAACGAGACCCCCCAGCAGGATCCTGACCCCTGGTTGGGATCTTAGTCTGGCCTTGGGGGCTCTCTGTGATCCCCCATTCGAGCCACTGAGTGAGATTAAGATAGATTTATTATCTTATAAAACTGCTCTACTCCTGACCCTTTGCTCGGCGAAACGCGTGGGTGACCTCCATGCCTTGTCTGTACATCCAATGTGTACCAGATTCGCCCCTGACGGGTCAAAGGTCACCTTAAGGCCTAATCCCGCATATATCCCCAAGGTCTTGTCTTTAAATCCTAGAAGTCTGGACTTTGATCTCTCCTCTTTTCCACCTGCTCCTATCCTCACTCAGGAACAGAAAAGGTTGAAGGCTCTCTGCCCCGTGCGTGCTTTAAGCACTTACATGCAGAGAACAGCCGAATGGAGAAAAACAAATCAACTGTTTGTGTGCTTTGCAGCACCTTCTACCGGAAAGGCCCTATCAAAACAACACCTCTCACACTGGGTGACTGAGGCCATAAAAAGGGTGTACAGTAGCAAAGGTCAACAGGTGCCCTCTGGAGTGCACGCTCACGCTACTCGGGGCTTGGCCACTTCGTGGTCACTGTTCAAGGGTGTACCAGTTGCAGGCATTTGTGCTACGGCAAACTGGAGCTCAATAAACACTTTTGCAAAGCATTACAGTTTGGATGTTACTGCGTGTGATGTCACCTAGGCTGTCTTTTCTAACACACAGTAAAAAGTAGCCTTGAGATGCCTGTTGATCAAGGGCAGACATTTACACTAGTTTGCATTTTACTGAGCATTTCAAGGGTGTGAATGAATTACGTTCCCATAGCATATGTTGCACCGAGAGACATGACTGAAAGGGAACTGAAAGTTATGCACCATAACTCATGTTCCCTGAAGGAAGGGAATGAGGTGCAACATATCTGGCCCTTTTCAATGCTGAAAGCTCGGTGAAGTGCATTTTGGAGAAAGTTGGATGGGCGTCAGCGGCTTAAGTACCCAGAGGGCGGTGCCTCTGGCGCAACGCTGACGCCCTTGCCATAAAGGCGTGAGTGTATTCCTTCAGGTAATCACGCGGGGGCGCAATTCCCATAGCATATGTTGCACCTCGTTCCCTTCCTTCAGGGAACATGAGTTATGGTGCATAACTTTCAGATTCATCATATGAAGAAGTGATCAACATTCTAACAGCATAAACCATGATCAATACAGTATATTGAAGTTATTGTGTTGATTAATTCTGAATTAACACAAATTAAAGAAAGTCTCTTCTGATTTGTGTCTCTTGATTCAAAATAAATGTAAATAAAATAGTGTCCACTTGTCTTCTTGAGGGCCTCAGAAAAAGTGTACTACTAAGAGTTTTAGACACGGGGTTGTATCACTACACATCTGTTTATCCATTCATTCATCCACCCCTTCATCTGTCCGTCCATTCATCTGTTCTGTCCATCCATCTATCCATCCATTCATCCACCCCTTCGTCTGTCCGTCCATCCATCCATCCATCCATCCATCCATCCATCCATTCATTCATCCACCCCTCCGTCTGTCCATCCATCCATCCATCCATCCATCCATCCATTCATTCATCCACCCCTCCGTCTGGCCATCCATCCATCCATTTATCCAGTCATCCATCCATTTATCCATTCATTCATCCACCCCTCTGTCCATCCATCGATCCATTTATCCATCCATCCATTTATCTATTCATCTATCATCTCTCATCCATTTATCCATTCATCTAGCCATCCCGCCGTCTGTATATCATCTGACCACCCATCTGTCCACTCATCCATCCATCCGTCTGTCCATCCATCCATTTATTTATTTATTTATTTATTCATCTATCCATCCATCTGTCCATCCATCCATTTATTCATCTATCCATCCATCCCTCCATACATACATACATCCATACATCTAACGCAGAGTTACATTTAAACATTTAAATTAAACAAACCATCTCATGTTTCTCTGCAAGTTCACATTCATCTTGTAGAAAATTTTAATGAAAGTTAAAAAACGTAAAAAAGAAAAAAGTGATTCTGATAGAAAAACTTAAATTAAGGAAAAAACACAAACAAATGTTTGATTCATTTTCTTATCAACAGCTTTTTTAAGCATTTAAAACAGTTGGTGCCTTATCTGTCTCATGTTTTATTTAAGAATGTTATTAACCAGAAGATTATTTATTAAAAGTAGCGTTCTTTGAAGGAATCACCAACCGCCTTTTAAGCCAACGTTTGAAATAAATTACTTGTGCAATCGGTCAGCTTTCAGAATATGTGTTGGGGATAACTCTCAGCTACGACCACGCAACGTTTGACAATATCTATAAAAAGAATGGAGTCGTCACCATTTTTGTGTTTGCTGAGGTTGACAGCTGTGGCAGCCATCTTGAAACAGTTTGACTCCAAAACCTAATCCATTGCAGACGTACATCTGATTATTACTTTGAGTTTTAATCAACTTTATCCAGTGATTTGTGAGATATTTTGCTAACAGACAGACATGGGCACTTACATGATCTCCCACTTTTCTTGGTGGCCGGTGAGTAAACCACACCATATATTTAAAAAGCTTTAAAAAACAGAAGGTGATTCATAGAACAATAAAAAGCCCAACAGCAGTCATAAGACATAAAATAATAAAGTAAATAAAACAGATAATAATAAAAACAGCCATAAAATAAAATAAAATACTATAAAAGAGTTGTGTTCAACACATCCAGAGTTTCTTCAGGTGATCTGGTTTAACTAAACTATCAAAGACACTGATAGCAGGTGCACAGCTCTTATTCTGACTCTGGATGAGTTGAATTTGTCCTAAAGTCAGAAGTTAGAAACAGATGATGCATTAAAATACAAGATGTGAAAGAAGGTTAGTAAAAAGTACACAGAAAACAAGAAACGACAGTAAATGTGTAAAATAAGTTTTAATATGATAAGAGACGAACACACACCGTGTGTTTCATTACGTGATTTAATGGCTCTGCTACAGATCATACCTGAACATACACCGGCGTGCAGCGCTGGTGAAATATTTATATTTGTGTCTGTTCATTTTATTTACAGTTATAATAAATAAAGATGAAAACCGGTGAATAAACTGCGCTCTCACAGCTCAAAGTGATAATAAGGACAGCGAGTTGACGAAGATCTCTGTCGGGAGACCTCCCAGTGCGGCTGTTGATGCTACACAGTATCTAAAGGCGAACCCTCGCTGCACCGAGCCCAGGGGCTGATGGGAGTTCTCTGGGGAACCATTAGTGCGCGGATCGTCAATGCGGCGTGCAGGGAGAACGTGCAATTCATGGGAGAGTGCCGAAAGAACTCACAACACTCTAACAACACCTGTCACCTCTGCGCCTAATGAGAAACACAATTAGCAATTAACAGTGCGATCTGTCAGGGCTAATACCTGCCTCCCTGCGCGCGCGCACACACACACACACACACACACACACACACA
>JBBPBX010049427.1:0-25359 GCA_038048925.1 Garcialebias charrua
GCACATAGTGGCTGCAACTTAACCACGTCGTTACCCTGTGCTCTTCCAGCTGATTACCTCCCTGATTTCCAAGATTTTCCTGTCAGGAGTACAAGACCTAGATTAGTTCAAGATTACAAACAACGAACACCTGGGAGAAACACAAGGGGAAGCAGGTGTGTGTAGGCGGGGCAGCTGAGCATAGAACACAGGGAAAACACTACAACACTGTGTAAACTAAGGCATAAAAAATACGGAGTATGACAACCATTACTATTGAAAGGATACAAATGTTTTTACAACATTAGGTCTCTGGTTTAATTTAAATTGTCAGATATTGCCCAAGATTAACATTCAGATTACCCTTTAAATACATGTGAATCAAATAAAGTCTAATGTTATAATGAATAGTCGATCCCTTTAAGGGAGCCTGACAACATTACCTTTGGGAGAATATATAACGCTGATCTGTTCAGCTCATTGCTCGACTTGATCAGAGATGGTGTCATTGGAGAGACACGTAGGACGTGAATTCTCCTTTGTCCGTCAACCCTGGCCAAACTGAAATCAGTCGTTCCAATCATTGGAAATTCGCGTCGTAAGGCTTCACAGAATTCCTCCGCAGTGAAGGACAGAGGCACCCTCATCTTTCTCATTGCCTCGGCTGTAAAACATGATATTACTGGGAGAATTAACCTTTCATGTGGTCTTCACATCAATGACTTCTAAATGTTTTCCACCAAACATTACAAACCTTTCTGAGGATGAAAAGTCACCATGCCTGGTTGTAAGAGGAGACCAACTCTAAAAGTCGCCATTCTCATCATGGGTCTTTGGCTTGAGCCTCTGGGGCGGGGGTTTCTTCTGAACATCCTCAGCCTAGACAACATACAAATACACACATACAAAAATAAATAACTAAATAAATACATAATTTAAAAAAATAATTACAGGAGGTAACTTGAATACACTAATTTCACATTACCAAACAGGAATATGCTGTACATTTTGGCAGACAATGCAGTTGCTTTCTAAGTACCTATTTAAAATTGTTCAATATTTCAATTTTAATATTTACTTTGGAAAAGGGTAGCGTGCCCTCTCCGGGTCGGGGAGGAGGTCCTTACCCAAGTGGAGGAGTTCAAGTATCTCGGGATCTTGTTCACGAATGAGGGAAAACTGGAGCGTGAGATCGATAGGCGGATAGGTGCAGCGTCCGCAGTGAAGCGGGCGCTGTACCGGTCTGTCGTGGTGAAGAGAGAGCTGAGTCAAAAGGCAAAGCTCTCAATTTACCGATCGATCTACGTTCCCACCCTCATCTATGGTCATGAGCTTTGGGTTGTGACCGAAAGAACGAGATCTCGGATACAAGCGGCTGAAATGAGTTTTCTCCGCAGGGTGTCTGGACTCTCCCTTAGAGATAGGGTGAGAAGCTCGGTCATCCGGGAGGGACTCGGAGTAGAGCCGCTGCTTCTCCACATCGAGAGGAGCCAGTTGAGGTGGCTCGGGCATCTGGTTAGGATGCCTCCTGGACGCCTCCCTGGTGAGGTGTTCCGGGCATGTCCCACCGGGAGGAGACCCAGAGGAAGACCCAGGATACGCTGGAGGGACTATGTTTCTCGGCTGGCCTGGGAACGCCTTGGGATTCCCCCAGAGGAGCTGCTCCAAGTGGCTGGGGAGAGGGAAGTCTGGGCCTCCCTACTTAGGCTGCTACCCCCGCGACCCGACCTCGGATAAGCGGAAGAAAATGGATGGATGGATGGATGGATATTTACTTTGATAGTAAGTTAATTTTTAAATGAAATTACAAAATAATTTTAACATATATCCCAACTTGAAGTACCACTGCAATTTCCTGGTCATTCCTCTGATTCCTCATGGAAGACCGTTCCCTGCCATTCATAAGAAATACTACTAACTTAGTTTACCCCAAAACAGTTTTTGTACTCTACTAACTACTATATTACATTACTATTAGATTATTTTTAATTAATTTATCTTAGGAAAAATTAATGATAACACAATAAAGTGACATCGTGACGTTTAACATATTAAAAATGCAAAGCTGTGTTTGTGTCTTCATGTCATCTTTGTAACATTTTAAAATTTTATGCTGTTAATGTATTTATATATACATAGATATTTATATATACATATATAATGTAATGTATGTAATACATATACATAACTTTAAAAATATACACATATTTATTTAGAATAATCTGTTCACCCTATCATTCTTGCACAATCCAAAGTACTGTAGTGTTAGTTAACTTTGAAAAAAGTACACATGACTTTTTACTTAACAGTTATTCAAAGTCTGTACGAAAACATTAACTTGCCTTTCCACAAGACTCTCTTCTTGATTTGACTGTTGTTGGCTGTCCCGTAATGTTGCTGCTATTGCCGTATGAAATCGGTTTGTCAATTCGGACACGTATGTCCCTTCCATTAGCCATATCTGTGTAAGATATATCACAGAAGATATAACAATAAATTACATAAACGAATGCAAAACCGAAGGAGAAAAATTCAGCACCCGTTAGTGTATGCATGTATATACAGGAAAAACATACATTTTAAAATTAAAATAGGAATAACAACGTAGGGTACTACTATCTACGTTAGCTAGCTAGCTACCTAAAGTAGCTAAGCTAATAGCGTAGCTTAGGAGAAAACTCTCTGTGGACATTTTCGACAACTTCAAAATGCGTAGAAGAAATCACGGACAGTGTGGACCATGACAAAACTAAAACTCTAATAAATATAAAACCAAAGACTGCATTAAATCGTTAAAACTTACATGTGTCACAGCAGCCGCAGTGTGTGTGTTTCCCGCTCTGGATGAAAATGAGCCCATGAGGTTCTTCTTCTTCTCTTAGTTTATTGGCGGATTGCAAACAACGTTCAGGTGCATAGCGCCACCTACTGAGCATGAGTGTGCAGCCCATGGCCGCCGTCCCCATATTCTACCTAAAAAAATAAAAAATAAAAATAATAAATATGGTACTGTTTCTTCCAATATCAATAAAATGTTCTGCTTCCACTAGCTGTACACACTCTGGTGCCCATGAGGTTCAAAAGATTTACCTGACTAAATAAAGGTTGAATGAATACCAGTAGGTGGCGGTAATGCACCTTTCAGTTGTTTGCCAACCGCCAAAAAAGAATCCACTTAGAAGAAGAAGAAAGGGGGTTTCTCATAAGGACATCATGGTTTGGGGAAAAGATTTTTTGATGCAAGTGTTAAGATTATTTTTCGTTATCTAATAGTTACTGGGTTAATTAAAAGACTGTAGTTTTTGTTTATTTATTTTTATTTTATTTTTATTATTAGATGTACTAATAATTTTTTTTCATTTTTTTCCATGTTTGGGTTTGTAGTAACAATTTATGGCCACTACATGGCGCTCAAACACCGCAAAAGATTATTTTATCTAAGCCACTTCACACACAGACTGGTCTGTTTAATTTTACTGCATGAAATTTTCAATAAATGACACAAGAGAGAAAACAACTAATCTCAGAGCTTTATAAACCGTTTCACATTATTCTTATAGTTAATGACAGAATAAATGGCCTCATCTGCATCTGTGGAAAGTTTTTTAGATTAATTGTTTGTCTTTCTACATTGAACTTGTTCCAAACAAACTGAAAGTTGAAGAGGCTATTTGTCCCAAGTGTAAATGAGAGGACAGCATGACTGAGAGTATGTAAGCGATTATGAGACGAAATGAAAACTAAAATGGTTTAGCAGGAATGCTTTTTCATTTCAAAGTCAAGCTGCCTTTTTTGAGTCATAAATAAAATTTAAAATGAATAAACCAAACTGCATTTTCACTTTCTTCTTCCAGACTGCTCAATTTGTAACTTAATTAAAATGATAAGTATGAGAGCAGGGTGTGAATGTTACATGTGTAATAAAGTGTCGAGGCGGAGGAGCAGCACCAGTTGTGTTTTTTAAAGCTCTATATTTAAACTCTCCACTCTCCAGTTTCTGCAGCTGTTGCCAAGTTGAAGTTTAGCTCCTTGAGTCTTTATCAGCCATGATGTTGGTTCACATGGTTCACATAAACCTGCCAAACTCTACGACACAAAAGGTGAAGCCAAGTCCCTCATCTTCCATTCCATTTGTTTCATTTTAATTGGTATTTTAGCTCATTTTGCCTGGAGCTGAACTGAAATGTTCACCAAACTACCAGCTTATTATGAGTCAGACACAATAAATTACTACTGCATTAGATACGGTAGAAAACATGTTTTTTTTTTTTCATCAATACTGTATTTATCTAAAATGAAACAAAGAAATATATTTAAAACATAAATGGAAGAAACTTTCTTTGAATTTGTTGCATTTCATTTAAAGGAGAAATGAAAAGTGTTTTTAAGCTAATAGTAGTCTAATGAAAAGCATAAAATAAGCTTGTTGAGAAATATTCAAAAGTCAAACATGTCATCCTAACTCAAATTTAGACTTTGTAAAGTGAAAATATTCTCATCCGGTGTTTTTGACCCACCTCCCCCCGCCTGCTCTCCGTCCCCTGAATATGACGTAGTCAGTGCAAAACAGTAGTAGTGAGTGGAAGAGTTGCAGGCAAAATGGTTCAGTGTGTAGCTATTAATTGTTCTAATCGGCCAGATAACACTACTGGAGTTTCTTTTTTTGGGTTCCCTAAAGACAAAAATCTTCGACAGGCATGGTTATGTAAGCTGAAACGAAAGGATTACTGTCCAAAGCGGAATGACCGGCTGTGAGAAGTGGACTTTTGCTGGTATCACAAGTTCTTAACTTTCGGAATTAAAAGCGTGTGTGTGGGGGGGGGGGGTGTCTTGGAAGTTTTAAAAGTTGATCTGATCAATAATTCTTCATGCTTTCTGAAAGGGGACTTGACTGCAGTTGCTTACGTTTTAGTCCAATGTGTGATCAGAAAAATGAGTTCCTTATATATACAGTGGAGAGGACAAGTATTTGATACACTGCTGATTTTTCAGGTCTTCCCACTTGCAAATCATGTAGAAGACTGTAATTGTTATCATAGGTACTCTTCAACTGTGAGTGATGGAATCTAAAACAAAAATCCAAACAAATACATTGTATGATTTTTAAATAATTAATTCCCATTGTATTGTGTGAAATAAGTATTTGATTATCTATCAACCAGTAAGAATTTTGGCTCTCACAGACATGTTACTTCTTCTTTAAGACACCCTCCTGTTCTCCACTCATTACCTGTATTAACTGCCCCTGTTTGAACTCGTTAGCTGTATAAAAGACAACTGTCCACATGCTCAATCAGTCAGACTCCAGCATCTCCACAATGCCCAAGACCAGAGAGCTGTGTAAGGACATCAGGGATAAAATTGTAGACCTGCACAAGGCTGGGATGGGCTACAGGACAATAGGCAAGCAGCTTGGTGAGAAGGCAACAACTGGTGGTGCAATTGTTAGAAAATGGAAGAAATGCAAAATAACGTAAAATCTCCCTCGGTCTGGGGCGCCATGCAAGATCTCACCTCGTGGAGCATCAATGATCTTGAGGAAGGTGAGGAATGAGCCCAGAACTACACGGCAGGACCTGGTCAATGACCTGAATAGAGCTGGGACCACAGTCTAAAAGAAAACAATCAGTAACACTACGCCGTCAAGGATTAAAATCCTGCAGTGCACGCAAGGTGCCCTTCCTCAAGCCAACGCATGTCAAAGCCCGTCTGAAGTTTGCAAATGACCATCTGAATGAATCAGAGGAGGAATGGGAGAAGGTCATGTGGTCTGATGAGACAAAAATAGAACTTTTTGGTTTAAACTCCACTCGTCATGTTTGGAGGAAGAAGAATGATGAGTACAACCCCAAGAACACCATCCCAACCGTGAAGCATGGCGGTGGAAACATCTTTCTTTGGGGATGCTTTTCTGCAAAGGGGACAGGACGACTGCACCGCATTGTGGGAAGGATGGATGGGGCCATGTATCGTGAGATTTTGGCCAACAACCTCCATCCATAAGAGCACTGAAGATGGGTCGTGGCTGGGTCTTCCAGCATGATAACGACCCAAAACACACAGCCAGGGCAACTAAAGAGTGGCTCCGTAGGAAACATCTTATGGTGCTGGAGTGGCCTATCTCCAGACCTGAATCCAATAGAAAATCTTTGGAGGGAGAAAGTCCGTGTGGCCCAGTGACAGCCACGACACCTGAAGGCTCTGGAGGAGATCTGTATGGAGGAGTGGGCCAAAATCCCTGCTGCAGTGTGTGCAAACCTTGTCAAGAACTACAGGAAACGTCTCACCTCTGTAATTGCAAACAAAGGTTTCTGTACCAAATATTAAGTGTCTTTTTCTGGTGTATCAAATACTTATTTGACACAATACAATGGGAACAATGGGAATTAATTATTTAAAAATCATACGATGTATTTGTCTGGATTTTTGTTTTAGATTCCATCATTCACAGTTGAAGAGTACCTATGATAACAATTACAGTCTTCTACATGTTTTGCAAGTGGGAAGACCTGAATACTTGTCCTCTCCACTGTATTTACAGTATATATATACTGTATGGATACAGTATAGGCCTATATAGTTTTTTTTTTACTCTATGAATCATTAAAAAATAAATAGCCTCAGTTTGTTTGTTTTTAGGCCTGATACATCTTGTTTTGTCCTGCACCTGTCGAGTTTGTCGCGTTTAATATTTTCTTTTGTCCAATAATCTGAGAGGAGGCATTTTTTTTTCTTTTGAGTTGTTTCTTTCATGAATAAGTGAGTGTAAAACATTTTGACCCAGACCAAACAGGTATAATTTGTGTCAAACTAGCAGGAGATAGATTTCATTATCCCATATCCCTCACTGCTTCCTCTTGTTGTGTCTGCTGCCCGTGCCACGCCTCGAAAACCCCAGAGGACCTGCAGCAGCCGTATGTTGTGACCTGTGGCTCTTTTGCAGCTCATGGACTCACAGTGTGGAAAACAAGCAGCGGAGTGTGCATGAGCGGTGTGAAATGTTGTGTAATCAAAAGACACACAGGATGTCAACGTAGAGATGTATTCTGTGACTCTGAGCAGGATGGAGTGGGGTTAGATCCATGAGCTGCTTCAAGTGGATTTAAAGCTTTATTTTTAAAGAAAAATGTCTGTCACTGCCTTCATTTAGGCTAAATGTAATCATGGTGTCAGTGGCAGGTGTGGCGACATGAACTACAACTCATCCAGGAAAAGATTACTCAGTTTACAGCAAAAACTCTGCCACGAGAATTGTCACAAGACATTTTGCTGCATCTAAGAGCAAGAAAATTCTTTATAATTTCTGATGATTTATGCAGAATCTCCCTGTTGTCAATTCTCTAAAACATGATGAACTTTAAAGCTTCACTTTTTTACACGTGTGCACTTTATTCACCATGTCTTAAACTTAATATCTAAGTTGTTATGTAATGTATAATTCGTGTAAACTCCAGCAGCTATAATGTTCTGCTGAAAGTACATATCAGAAAAGGATTAAAATAATAATTATTTCTGTATTTGTCTGAATAACAAATGTGAGTTCAACGAAAAGGAACCCTCAGCATTTTCTGCAAAAATTTGGAAAAATGTGTGCAACTGTCAAACTGTTAAACTGCACAAGTATAAAAATATGATCACGTTTTATGAAAAATCACGTTTTCTGTTCTATTATTATGTATGTTTTAATTGCCATCTTTTATTCTTTATTTTATTTTATGTTATTGTTTACAAAAAGTCACTTTAGTTTTGGAATAATAAACTTAATTTTCACATTAGTATAAAAACATTTTACACTTACATTACTTTACATATAAGCCGTTGATCAGAAATAGGAAACAGAAACAGGTTAATTAAACACTTATTAGATTTATTAATAACTTCATTAAACAGTAAAAGAAACATCGTGATAAAATATAAGCAGAAATGTAGTTTCTCCGTCTGTTTACATCTCTGTTAAAGTGCTTTAGCCCTGGACCTTGGAATCACCCCTCTGTTTTGCTGAAGTGATTTAGCCCTGGACCTGACAGCCAATGAGAAGAGACGCGAGTGAAGCCGTCAGGAAGTGAAGTTACCCAAGAGGGACATAAACAGATGTTGACACGTTGATAACGCGTCAAATGCGTGTGAAATTTCGACGCGTCAATGACACGTAATTAACGCGTCTTTGACGCGTTGTTTACACGTCGTTTACGCGTCATTTTTCGAGGCGAATTTGACGCGTAATTGACGTGTAAACAACACGTTGTTAACGCGTTGTTTACACGTCATTAACGTGTCGATGTAACATGTAATTTTCACGTGAAAATGACCCAGCTGGCCTTCCATAAATAACCAGCGTGCGTCAAAAGCGTGCGTCAAATGCCTGCGAGGGCTGGAGGCGTGCGTAAAAGACGTGCATCTGCTTGGAGAAGTTTCATCAAAATGCTGGACCTTTATCTACTTTGGAATAAATCTAACAGGAAGTGGAGCACAGTTAAATGCACCCTGATGCATGCTCAATAAATGTAATAAACTATTTTGGAGGGTAAATAATGATTTGCTTTAAATGAAAAGTTTATCACTCAAAAATGAGAATTTAAGGAGTAATTTGTATTGTGAATATATGGGGTTGGTTTCCTTTTCTCTCTTGCAGAACTTTATATTTACTAACCCATACTTTATTCAGGAAACAAGAATGATCAGGTAAAACTGAACATGGCAACATGTTGACATAATAATGACAACATATACCAGGATGGAAACATTTCTTTTCACGTTAATGCTCTAAGAATGCTCTTCAGATGAACAGGAGATTCCACGTTTTGTGAAATAACATTTGGGAACCTCAAATCAAATGAAGTGCTCAAAATAATATTTGATCACAAAACGTTTCAACCTAACAATAAATTAAAAAAAAAAACTAGAAAATTCAAGGATACAGTATTGTCTTTGTGCTGGTGAAGGGACACTCATTTGAGGACCAGAATGTGCACATTTTGGACAGAGAGCACAGTGGGGTGAAAGAAGCTGTGTATGTTAAAAGCATAGATATCATATATAGAACACTAGATACCGCATGGCCCGCTCTCACCTATTGGAGCTGACGAGATTTCAGGCAGCCATCTTGAAGGCGTCCACCGCTCCACTCATTTGGCTGGCACAATATGGTATTAGCGCATTTAATCAATCATAACACGCTGAATAGTAATGCTATTGTCACATATTTAAATTTTAGGCATACAGCTATTAAAACTGCATGTATAGGAACGTATAGTTTAGCATATTTAAATATTTTTTGGTGGAATACAATAGTGTACTGTACTTTAATATATGTTTAGTGTAGCGTAGTTGATTCTGCGTTGTGTCTTGTGTGCAATAACAGCCAGACGACATCTGCTTGGAATGCTCATTTATTGCTCCTGCACCCAATCAGCAGAAAACAGCAATCAAAAACAGGCTTTTTCTCCTCACAGTTCCGCAGCGCCTGCTCCCATGAGAGTCTGTGCAGCAAGGGCGTGCGTGTGGAATAACACGTAATAAAATAAAAGTAATTACAATAATTAATCACAAACCCAAAGATAACATAACAATCTGAGACAGTACATAAATAAAACAAAATAAAATAATTCCAGATCAAAAGCAACAAAACATCACATACCTGCACCCAATCAGCAGAAAACAGCAATCAAAAACAGGCTTTTTCTCCTCACAGTTCCGCAGCGCCTGTTTTCATGAACAAATACTGTTTTCAGCACATGGCTTAACAGTGCTTCATGTGATATTTATTAGCTAACTATTTACACAGTTCCAACACTATTAAACAACATTTAAGTGTCCCAAAGCACATTATTTTACAAGAACAGTAGTAGAATGATAATTTCTTAGGCTTTAAATACACTTATTGAACACAGAAAACAGAAATTCGTACCTGCTCCCATGAGAGTCTGTGCAGCAAGGGGCGCGAAAGAGATCGTGCAGAACTTTTCATGAGTTATAATGGTATGATCCATTAATATTTCTCTTTCTTAACCCCAACTGACACTCAAAACAACAATCAAAGAACTCAAAATGTTCCACAGTAACAATAATAATTCACAGTTTCGTTCTGAACACATTCAATTTAAATAAAAAGAATAGTTTTGAAACAGGAAGTGACCCGCTGTTTTGGAAATGGATCTGTCGTCTTTTCAAAATAAAAGCTGCAGATACTCATAATTTCTTACTGGAATAGATTTTCACTTGACAATCTAGTGTAACAACATCACACTGCTACATTCACCTCCACTGTTTTACACTAGATTGTGCATCTTAACCAAATAATTAAAAAAAATACCACAACAAAAACAAAACAACCAAAATAAACAATGATAACATACTCAACTTTTTTTTTTTTTTTTTAATCTGGTCATGACATTACATGTGACCCAAGTATACCCTCCCTACAAGACCAAAATGGTCGACCAGCATAGAGCTATTCAATGAAGAATTAGGGGAGATGAGGGGTAGCTAAGTCCCCACCTCACCATAGAAGACATGCCACGTACACATCTATCATAGAGTACACCCAAAATCACTCAAATGTGTCCAGTACGATGGACAACCTAAATAAAATTATGACCAGACCCCAGTAAAAGAGGATAAAAAAAAATCCCATTACCAAGAAAAGAAAAAAAATAACACAAAATAAATGGCCCTATGACAAAATTTTAACTCTTTGTGTGGACATTGTCTGAATTAACCTGTTAACAGGTTTGATAAATCTACCTAGTCTCGTCCGTATCCCTCCCCCTTGGACAACCGAAGCGACTGGGTCACATCCAGACACATTTGAACCACCAACGGCCTTAGTTGTACCAATAGTGTCACTCGGGTGTAAACTTATGCCAACAGAGTCTGAAAGCTGGTCGCTAGTGTTATCTTCAGAGTGTGAGCTCTCTGACCCATGAGCTACCCCATCCAAAACACTCCTATGATCCCCACAGGAAGACATGACCCCTGTACTCTGAATGCTACCATCGTTCCCTCCAATAGCTTCAGGTTCTCTAACTACTGTCACTTCGCCTGTGGTCATCACCACACTAGACTCTGGAAGGGAGGAAATCCAGTGAGCTGTTCGAGCATCACTGTCCCGTTCACCGGGAACCACGTCATCTGACGACTCACCCTCTGAAACTGTGTTTGAAAGAGAAGCCTGAGATACAGAATCATCCCATGATGGCAAAGGCAAAAAGTTTACAGGCATGATCAGATTCCTATGAACTGTCCTAACTCGTCCTGTGATGGGATGACGGATAACATAGGTGTTCAGTTCACTGTTTTTATGGACCACAATGTAAACCGTATCTTTCCAACGATCAGCCAATTTTCGTTTTCCTCGTTCCCCTTTGTTAGCCATCAATACTCTGTCTCCCTTCTCCAAAGAATGTCCCTTAACCTTTCGGTTATACACCTCAGCTTGTCTCAATTGCTGTTTCTCAGCATGCTGCTGAGCCAAAGTTATTGCTTCCCTGAGGTCTGTGCGCAACGACTGAACATATTTGTCCATGTCAGCAGTCTCTCCATCCAAGAGAACACTTCCAAACATCACATCAACAGGTAACCTAGGGGTTCGACCAAACATTAAAAGGAAAGGCGGAAAACCTGTGGTTTCGTGAACCGTGCAGTTATAGGCAAAAGTCAGTGTGTTTAGCATCTGAGGCCATTTTTCCTTTGCTCGAGGAGGCAACGCACGGATCATACTACCCAGAGTGCGGTTTAGACGTTCAGCCTGGCCATTTCCCGCAGGATGATATGGTGTGGTATGGCTCTTACGAACACCGGCCATCTGGAGTAGCTCGGCAATGAGGGAGCTTTCGAAATTAGCCCCTCTGTCAGAGTGAATACAAGCTGGAAACCCGTATATGGAAAAAAAATTATTCCATAACACGCGAGCCACTGATTTGGCAGACTGATTTGGACATGGGTAAGCACAGGCTAGTCTGGTAAAATGGTCCGTCACCACTAGAACGTCAATGGACTTGTTATTGACATCCTCTGCAGACCAGAAGTCAATACAAACTAGTTCTAGCGGTGCTGATGTGACAACAGAAACAAGTGGAGCCCTGGCCTCAGGTTCTGGTGCTTTGCTCAAGACACACCTCTTGCAATGACTCACATATTCTTTGACATCATGTTCCATCGAATCCCAGTAAAAACGTTGTCTGGCAAGCCACAGTGTGCGCTGCTGACCTTGATGGCCTGCATCATCATGCACCCCTTTCAACACCTGGCCTCTCAACGCAACTGGAACCACAAATTGGAACACTTTCTTCTTGCTCACCACATGTTTAGAAACGCGGTACAACACGCCCAGCCGGGTCGTGAGTTTACCCCATTGTCGCAATGTACGATTTGTCTCCCGAGATTCATGGACACGCTCACGTCGGGATGGACGACTTCCCCTGTTCACATAAAAGGAAACCCGGCTGACTACATGATCCTGACACTGTTTATCATACAACTCCTCATGAGTGAGGACAGGCAGTGGGCTCTGCCCCACTGGAGACAGTTTTTCCAGCTGCTGTGTGTAGCAGGTTGCCCTCATTTTCGCACCTTCACTCCAACAACGGTGAGACTTAAGTAAGGCTGACACCTCATCACGAGAAACTCTCCCACCGCTGTCCATAATGTCCACACTGCCTGAAACAGAGCCCTGGGTCGGAGAAGTGAGTTTGCACTTCTCATCCGCAGACTCTTCCTGGGAAAGACGAAACATGTTTTGAACGTCTTCCACCAACAAACCTCTGGCTCCTTCCAACAACGTGTTGTATGGAGTCCTCGTCAAACGGTGCATCATCTTGTGTTGAGCGAATGGTTCCCTGCTCAATGCATCTGCCACAATATTTCGCGGCCCTGGAATATACTGAATGTCAAAGTCAAAGGGGGCCAGCTTGGCCACCCATCTCTGTTCACAAGCGTCCAGCTTCGGCTTGGTAAGAATGTACTTTAGAGGATTGTTGTCCGTCCAAACAGTAAATTTATGTCCGCGCAACCAATGACTAAACTTATCATGAATAGCCCATTTCATGGCGAGAAACTCGAGCCTATGAGCAGGGTATTTGGACTGCGCATGATTCAAGGACTTACTAGCAAAGGCAATGGGCCTCGCAATCTTGTGGTCATCTTGTACTTGTGACAACACAGCTCCTAATCCGGAAGATGACGCATCAACAGAGAGCAAAAAAGGCTTTGTAAAGTCAGGGTGGGCAAGAAGAACCTGCTCTGTCAACGCAGCTTTTAAAGTTCTAAATGCTTCGCTACACTCCAGGGTCCAATCAGCCGTAACAAGCTTACGCGCCAAACCCTGCTTCTTCCTACCCTTCCCCCTCCGTGGCTTGGCCGTCCCTGTAGTCAGTTGGAATAATGGCTTGGCAATCACAGAGCAGTTCTCAATGTAGTGCTGATAATACACCACCATGCCTAGGAAAGAGCGAATCTTCTTAGGAGATGGCGTAGTGCCATCAGGTTCCATAAGATCTGCTTCTGACACGCCTACAATTGCCTGCACTTTTTCAGGGTCTGTTGCAATTCCGTCTCTCGTAACAATGTGACCTAAGAACTTCACAGACTTTCTTAAAAACTGACACTTGGATGGGGACAGTTTTAGGTTATGTTCTCTTAACCGTCGGAACACCATCTCAAGCCTCTGCAGGCTTTCCTCCTCAGACTTTCCATAAACCAACAGATCATCCAAGTAACAAAGCAGGCTTAAAAAGTTCTGGTCACCAAAGATCGTGAGCATCATTCGCATGAAAGTAGCCGGGCTGTTACACAGACCCTGTGGCATTCGGTTATACTCATGTAATCCGAGAGGAGATGAGAAAGCAGTGTACTTCCTATCATCTTCGTGAAGTGGGACATTGTAGTATCCTGAAGTCAAGTCCATTGAGCTAAAGAATGCGTTACCTCCCAATGCTGCCAGGATGTCAGCTTGGTGTGGTAAAGGGTGCGCATCTTTGACTGTACGAGCGTTCAACCACCTGAAGTCTGTACACAACCTCAAGTCACCATTTTTCTTCCAGCAAAGAACAAGTGGAGAAGCATACTCACTGCTTGACTTTCTGATAATTTCACGCTCTTCCATGTCATCTAAAGTTTCTTTCAACTTTTGGTAGTGAGCAGGAGAAAGCCTACGATAAGGCAGACGAAAAGGGCGTTCATCAGTAAGTCTGATGCGATGGCAGAATTCGGCAGCTTTGCCGCAATCCAAGTGATGTCTTGAAAACACATCTTCATACTTTACCACCAAGTCAGTCAGCTTCTCTCGCCAATGTTCAGAAACTTCACAGTCACTAACAGATAGATCCTGCAGCCCCAAATCGGCCAATTTGCCAGGTCCAACTTTTGTCTTAACACTGCAACATGACTCAGCTGTAAGGCTGCCATGAGAACTGTCCACTTTACACACATTCTGATGCACCCTCGCGTCCGTACCACCATCAAAATCTTCCAAAGCAATGCATGGATACACATCAGCCACCTTAGCGTTCCTTCTCAACACAATTGGAGACATAGTAGGATTGATGATTTTCACAGGAAGCCACCCTCCTCCCCACAGTGGAGTAACTACTCTGCCAACCATAACACTACGGTGCACACAACGTGAAGTGCTCGGTTCGACAACAACAGTACTTCCCACAGAGAGTTCAGTCTTAGGTGGAAGGCGGCCCCACACCACATGCTCACTCATAGGTTCAAGAGTCACGGCCTTGGTCAGTTTGACAGTCCCAACTTTCTCTGGGATTTCCTCCCCCCTCCACCTTTCAAGATTGGCCAAAAAACTGACAAACTGACTATTTTCATCCAAACATGTCGAGTCAGGTCTACTCAGTATCCGCCAATAGGCCTCATTAGACTTAAACTGTTTGATGAGCGGTTTCATCACATTTGTGCCCACAATGAGCTCATCAGCCTGACCATCAACCACTAAAACCGGGACAACATAATCAAACCCAAACAGTTTAAGTTGCAGTTCACAGATTCCCACCGGAACAGTCTGTTTGCCACCACACCCAACAAGAACAATGTTAGTGGGAGGGATTACATCTCCCATCACCACTCCTGCCTCACGCAACTGAGGGATTATGTCTGCACGTACAGATGTAGCCATAGATCCGCTATCTAACATCCCCCGTAGCTCAATCTTGTTGCCAACTAGCACTGTAGTGAAAAACAGGCTGTCACTGATGGGTAGTTTTGCCACATTTTGAAAAATTACAGTTTTATCATTAGATACTGTGTTGCAAGCCATCATGTAAACAGTTTGGATGTCATCATCAATGTTGGAGGAAACACTAGAAAGGCCCACACCGTCCCCCGCTAAATGAGGGCCATCTAGTTTTCCTGAGGCGAATCAGTCTGTCCCTGACCAATCGGGTGCGTTTGAGGTTTCTGAGTTTTAGAACAGTGAACACTGATGTGCTCTGGAGAGAAACATCGAAAACATAATCTGTGCATCCTACAATGTGACCTAGTGTCATGTTGCCGGTTGCCACAAACCTGACATTCCCGTGATTGTCTGGAGATTTGCTTATTGGGCCTGTTGCTTATAGCCTGAGTGTTGCTGATCAGCGCTTTCTCCAAAAGACTCAAGACCCTGTCCATCGTGGTGTTTTCAAAAGCTGTTTTGTAGCTCTCTGGCTCTGGAACATTTTTAGAAATGGGCAACACAGTTTGTTCATTGGCAGCTACACCCACGTGTGAAGGCTCGGTAACCCCCACTTTCTGTTTCTCACGGCTCCGAACAACTGCATGGTCCCTTAAATACTCATCTAAATGGTCTTGAACTTCACTAGCTGTCCAATCGCGAGAAGGCTTTGTTTTAAAAACCAGTGCCAGCTCTCTGTCCGGACAATGGCGAATAAACATGAGCACCAAATGTGAACTCAGGTCAGTCATTGAGTCCCCCTTACTAGCCAAGCATCGTTCAGCAACCTCTGCAGCTTTGTTAAGCCGTATCCAGTAATCAAGAGGTCCCTCGTTTGTGTATGGTGTGCTAGCGTAGAAATCCGCTAGAGGCAGATCTGAATGGACTGTGTCTCCAAAATGTTGTCTGAGAATACTAAATATTACAGCAACATCTGTAGCTTTTGCATTACTGCGCATCCAAACTCTAGTGACATCTCTTGCCCTCCCCATCAATCTGTTCATAACCACTTCAACCTGTTCAGCCTTAGTGGACTGTTTCTGTCTAAGGTAGGCCTGCATGAGGTCTTCCCACTCGAAAACAGAACATTTATCAGTTTTGTCACCCCTAAAATAGGGTGGAACATCAACATCAGAGCGTAATACAAGATTAAGTTTTGATGCATCAATAACAGTATTACCACCTTGAAATGACTGTGAAGTGTCCTTGTTGTGATCCGGGATTGATGCAGGTGGAGGCTCTGACACAGCATTCTGCATCAACGACATCTTGATGGACTCTCCTATTTCTGACCCAATGGTCCTGATTAAATCTGTTAATTGAATGGAGGCAGCTTCTCCATCAGGTGAAAATGCAGGACAGGATGAGGGAATCACTGGGCTCAGTCCCGGAGTGAAACTTAAAGTCTGACTAGTGAAGTCATCAAACCCCTTTTTCCTCCCAGACTCAGAAATGTCTGAGCCCAAAACACCTGGGTTTCCTGGGGTAGCAAACTGCAAAACCCCTCTCCCCCTACCAATGGATAATACCCCATGACTAGGAGTTGACATTTCATTCACATTGCGACCCTCCATGGGGAGACCTCACTGTTACTCTTTATGGGAATGAAACAGGAACCTGTCCAGAATAAAAAAATAGAAATGAGAGGTTCCCAACCACAGTGTCCAAGGAACTCCACACGGACAGCGACTCCAAGGCGCAGATGGAACCAACGGACGTCGTCCAGCAACACCGGTGGTCTGCTTCAGCTGACCAGTCGAAGGGTCACGGCACCAGTTTTGTAGCGTAGTTGATTCTGCGTTGTGTCTTGTGTGCAATAACAGCCAGACGACATCTGCTTGGAATGCTCATTTATTGCTCCTGCACCCAATCAGCAGAAAACAGCAATCAAAAACAGGCTTTTTCTCCTCACAGTTCCGCAGCGCCTGCTCCCATGAGAGTCTGTGCAGCAAGGGCGTGCGTGTGGAATAACACGTAATAAAATAAAAGTAATTACAATAATTAATCACAAAACCCAAAGATAACATAACAATCTGAAACAGTACATAAATAAAACAAAATAAAATAATTCCAGATCAAAAGCAACAAAACATCACATACCTGCATTCAACCAGCAGAAAACAGTCATCAAAACAGGCTTTTTCTCATCACAGTGTTCCACCGCGCCTGTTTAATTATAACAATACTGTTTTCAGCACATGGCTTAACAGTGCTTCATGTGATATTTATTAGTTAACTATTTACACAGTTCCAATACTATTAAACAGCATTTAAGTGTCCCAAAACACATTATTTTACAAGAACAATAGTACAATTATTACTTATTAGGCTTAAAATACACATATTGAACACAGAAAACAGAATTTCAGTACCTGCTTCCATGAGAGTCTGTGCAGCAAGGGGCGCGAAAGAGATCGTGCAGAACTTTTCATGAGTTATAATGGTATGATCCATTAATATTTCTCTTTCTTAACCCCAACTGACACTCAAAACAACAATCAAAGAACTCAAAATGTTCCACAGTAACAATAATAATTCACAGTTTCGTTCTGAGCACATTCAATTTAAATAAAAAGAATAGTTTTGAAACAGGAAGTGACCCGCTGTTTTGGAAATGGATCTGTCGTCTTTTCAAAATAAAAGCTGCCGATACTCATAATTTCTTACTGGAATAGATTTTCACTTGACAATCTAGTGTAACAACATCACACTGCTACACAGGCAGTGAACAGCAGTTCTTCTGGGCTTAGTTAGCCAACTAAGCGGTTTGCAGGATGGTGTTCTCTCGTGACGCCCTGGGTATGGGAGCGTTAGACAGTCAGAGAGAAGTCCCGCGAGGTTCAGGTTGAAGCGAATGGTGAAGTGCGAAAAGAGGGCGAGCGTGAGGCGTCCTCCGTCTTTATTCCAGAGGGGCGTGGCCTCTGGTGACGTAGATGCCTCACTTGCCTTAAAAGGCTGCTTCAGGTGAACCGCGCGCTGGCGCAATTATGTGTTGCACTGCCGTGACCTGACAGAAGGGGAACTGGCGGAAACTGCATAAATCGGCTTAAAAATAATAATACTTTGTTTATAAAGCCATTTAAAACAACCACAGCTGCAACAAAGTGCTGTACACATGAAATCAAGAACATTTAACCAACCCCCCCCCCAATTTATTTTATATGTGTTCGTAACACCGAATCGTCGTAAGTCGAGATCGCCGTAAGTCAAGGACTACCTGTATTTATTTCCATAGCTTGTTTTTGAGAATACAAGTGGTGAGTCCCCCAAAACCAGCTTAGAAATCATTTGAACCGATCATCCAAACTCACAACCTGATGGGCTTTAATGCACCTATAGAACATGGATCCTCTGCTGCTGTCCCAGACAATCCACCCATTTGTATTTTTATTAAAGATATGAGACTGGTGCTCATATGGCTATGAGCCTGCAGCAGGGGGTGTCCATGTCTTGGTCCTTGACGACCATCCTGCATGTTTTAGTTGTATTTCTGCTCCGACCTGATTTAATGGTTGAATCAGTGCTTTATGTTCTACAAAAACCTGTTAATCCCCCATTGATTCAAATCTGGTGCGTTGTAGCAAAGAAACCTGTAAACCATGGATAGAGGCCTTGGAGACCAGATTAGACACCCCTGACCTTCACCGATTCATTTGGTTAAATTACCTTTTTTAGTGTGTTCCCACACACACATCACATTTGCTGCAGATAACAAGATGGCACTTTCAGGCCTCTGTGGTCATAAAGTTCACGTAAACGAAGCGCAAATGACACAAATCAGTCCATCTACTGTACATATGCGGTGCGCTACGACTTAGCTTAAGACAGTGCAATTTGTCGACACCATAATTTTGTTTTTCCTGATTGAAAAAATTTTTTTTTCTTCAGTATGACATTTTTTTTTGCTGCAAATATGAAGGAAAAAAAAGGACCCGTTTGAGCTGCTTCTTTCTGTTTTGTCTCATTGGTAAAGGATGGGAGGGTTGACTTAAAAAATCAAAACACATGGTGATAATTAGTGATAAAATGTTACCCTTTTCACATATATTTGTTAGAAGAAACAATCACTAACAGCGTCAGCGATAACCAGGTTCTGTTTAATGTCAGGAAACTAGTGAGATCCAAAGGAAGTCTGAGTACAGCGTTCTGCAGAGATTATATAGTTTGATGTTGTTTTTATCCACAAGGGGAGAGTTCTTGTTTTGGCCCAGTAATCCAGCACTTGTAGATTAATCCTACGAAGCAGAGGATGGAGGGAGACATGATAATCTTTAAGAAGCGCTCGACAAAATCTTGATTTAGGAAACTGCCAGAGAGCATCTTGGCTGCCAGCTTGATCCCTCAGAAAGACAGAACAGCTGTGAATATATTAGAGTAGTGATCACAAAATAACTGGCGGTAACTGGCATGTGATGCCAACCATTCACAAATATTACTAACAAGAAACAACTTCCATCTGCACAGTTACACCACAATGAACCTCATCACATGATGCTCTCTGAAGACCAGGGTCCTCTTCATCACACCTTTCAGACTGATGCTAATAAACAGTCTGTGTGATTAATAACATTTAAAGTTTTTCTTTGTTTGGTTACTTCCAAAAGCAGCATAAACTATATTCAGAACTCAATAACTTTGTTCAAAATGGTTATGAAGTGCACAATTTAAAAGAAAGAGTGCCCCCTAGTGTTGAACAAAAGAGCCATCTCCAGCTGCTAAGCTTCCTTACACTTACCTAGAAATAAACATCTCACAAAGCTTTAAAATGAACATTAACCACAAATTAATCAACTTTCAGCCACTTAAAAGTCTTTTTTTTCCACACGTTACAGATGTTAAAACAGCAAATTAGCCCTTGTGCTGAAACCAAATAAACACGCTCAGAAAAACTGTAGGACTCTAACAGCATTAAAACAGAACATGTTTTATAAAGTTAAACCAAAATACAAGAACAGACAGCTGCGGCAAAAATATACAAAGTGCAGGCCAAGTTATAATTTATTATTAAAGACGAAAATGCTAACTGAAGATTGGTATTTATTTTGCAAGTTTTACTGCCATGTTAGTTTCATAACATCTGTAGAAGAGAAGGACGACAAAGAATCTCCAACACGTGTTTGATTTATTTGCCGTCTTTTTCCCCTCTTTCATCGTTTTAACATCCGCTCCTTCCTTTCATTTTTTCCTCCGACGTTTCACAGCTGAAACGTTGCAGAGGTCTGAGACATGGCGTTGTAAATGAAGGTGTTGTTGAAGGGCACGAACTGGTGGCTGAGGATCTTAATGGCCTCTTGAGCAGCTGATCCTGCACAAACACAACGCTGGACGTGAGTTCATAAGCAGCGCGTCAATGTGAAGGCTGCGTGTAAAGGCTTTACCTCCCAGGAATGCAGAAACTGTGTGCGGCTCCGCTGCACCGTACCGACAGCTGCACAGGGACAATTTTAAAATAAACTATTTGAAAGGATTTGTTAATCACGTTAAAACAGCCAAACAAGCAGCGAGCAGGACTCACAACTCATGGATGTAGTCATCTTTGATGTTGACGTTGAGGCTGTACTCCTGCAGCAGGCTGTTCACGCACAGCTTCAGTTTGCTGATGTCTTCCTCCACCTGGTAGTTATACACTCCTGGTATAAAAAACAAACAAGTGGGACAGATTAGATTTTAGTATAAGGACAAATAATAAGCCTTCCCCAGACAGGTCACGGTTTAGAAGCAGTTTTACTTGGTAAACCTGTAAATAATTGTTAAAAAAGCTGCAGACTTCCCCAAAGGTCCCTGACTTTTAGTGCCTGCTGCACAAGGAGAAAAGGCGCTAACGTCTGATGCATCGTAAAATAAAATAAAAAAAGTAAGTTAATTCTAATGGGTTGGTGTGGTAATAACTGAGACTGATCCCCAACTTATACAACGAGCGCTAACTGATCACGTAAGATCCGTGTTTAAAACTTTGCCATTTGAATTAACCATCTGTTAGAAAAAGAAGAAAAAAACTCATATGCTGCTTTGCCACTCTTTGCAAATGTCAATGCTAGAACCTTCAGTTTATTTTATAGATATACTTTTTATACTTTTTATACTACTATGCAAAAACTCAGGACAGTATTACACTTTTATTATTTCATTTTATGCTTATGTTCATTAAATGTTTAGTGTTTTAGTTTTAGTGTTGGTGTAAATTTTCATACTTTTATACTACTATGCAAAAACTCAGGACAGTGTTACACTTTTGCTATTTTGTGCTTATGTTTGTTAAATGTTTCAGTGTTTTAGTGTTTGGATGGTTACTGTTGCACCGAGGGACTGAGAGAAACGCAATTTCAATCCTGTGTATGTCCTGTACATATTGCAGTTCTGACAATAAAGTTGACTTTGACTTGACTTTTGACTTTGAATGACCATAAATGTTTTGATTCTGTAGAGACAGAGGTAAAGAGCCACGTGTCCCTGTGATCTGCCCAGAGTGCACCCCGCTTTTCCCCCTAACGTCTGCTGGAGATCATCATCAACTACCCTCTGGGACCATGCACAGAAAAGTGGGTGAAGAAAGAAGATGGACAGATGACCAAGCTGGCTAAAACACAATAATTGATCAAAATAAGATGATCTTAGTTTAAAACTGTGGTATGGAAGGAAGCAGGCGACATTCATTCCTTCAAGGAATTCAGGGATTCTTTGGATTTTTAAAAAAAATTATTATTAATCGTCACTTTATCAGAGCTTGTAAACCAAAAGCATCACTTTCCTTTCCAAGGCACAAACTACACTGACAAAATAAAACAAAGCAAAAAAAAAAAAAAAACTGCCAAACTTGGTCAAAAACATAAAACGTAGTTGATCGAGAACACACTTTTGATTGGTGTAGCTCTATCACATAAAAACCATCAGGAAGTACCTGGGTAGCGGGAGTGCTGCTGATAGAAGCGATCAATGGCCCGGAGCATGAGGTAGAAGACCATCTCACTGTCTGGACTGTCCATACAAGAAGCTGGAAGACCACGTCACAGTTAGCAGGTCAACATGTTTGATAGTAGCCGAGCGAACGGTGCACGAGAGAAAACTCAACAAGAATCAGAGCTGAACAGAAAACTCATCTCAAACGTACTAATTTCGTCTTTGTTTACCGACTCCACGTTATATTCTTCATCCAAAGACCGACAACGCACGACTCGCAGGAAGGAGGCGTTCTTACCTACAAACCAACGAACAAAACAAAGTTTGTTGCTCATTTGCCAAAAAACAAAGAATAAAGCACTTAAAAATCAAAAAGCTTACAGAACAGCTTGATGTCCTTCTCAGAGATGCTTTCTGGTGGCTTTGCAGAAAACAAACAAACATTAAAAAGTTAAATTCTTTTCTTTTTAAGCATATAATCCAAATATTTCAGTAAAGGTTGAGCTTGTTAGAATAAAGCTGCCCCTACGTGCTTATTTGAGTTGAATGCATGTTGTGGGGTGTGAAAAATTACATGTGGAATCATTCTTCACCCTACAGGCTTGATGTTAAAACCTGTTCTAATATCTCCCTTCTAAGCTGTAAATTGTTAACATTTATTATGAGCAAAATCAGAAACAATATTTTTACACGCAGCTAAACAATTGCAAACTTGTGAAGTTAAAAGTTGAAATTGTAGCTTTGTAAGAAATTTGATTTTAAACCTTTGAAACAGACTGTAGTAGACATTCCACATGTTTAGAAACAGCTGCTGCATCCTGCATGGCCTTTTCCCTGTAACTGAAATAAAAACACAAAAAAGATCCACTCCGATTTACAGACGGTTGGTCTTCTTAATACTTTTGATAAATTGATCTACAGAACCAGCCGCATCAATAATCCACGCTTACACGTTTTGAAGATTGATGAACTTCTGAGAGTCTGCGATCATGTCGGGGATGGTTCCTCGCACCGGAAGGCTTCCATTGCTTTCGCTGCGAGCAAACTCCTTCACAGCTCGCAGCATCACCCAGAAGGATGGCGACTACAAAAATGTAAGCAGTAAAAAAAAAAAAAAAAGAAGAAAAAAGAAACTGTGCTTATTTATTTACGATTTAAATATGTTTTTAAATAAATAACAATATAAAAAGAAAAACAAACTTGTGCTGTGATGTTGTTACACTGTTCACTATTGAAAAGGTCTTCAATAGAGATGGGAATCTGCAGAAACAAGAAATATGTGGTTAAAAAAAGGCAAGTCGACAAAGAAAATATGAATTAAAAACCAAGCAGCACTTAAGATCTGACACCTTGGTTGGATTTAAAGCAGTATTGACATTCTTAATAGCTTCGTCAAAGTTTTCCTCATCCTCCGGGACACCGTTCTCATTTTTTATGATTCCTAAAAATAAAAAAAAAAAAATGAATTAACTTAGTTCAAACATATAAATCTCAAACAAACTGCAATGTCAACTCATTGGACTTATAAGAAACAACGTTCCAGAGATTCAACTGTACCTTCTCGAATCATTTGTCTGAAGGCCTCTTTCTCCTTGTAATTTTTTGGTGGCTGATTGTTGTGCTGCAACAATAACAGAACAGAAGAAGAGTGAGATGATTGTACGTACAAAAACAAACCATTTGCAATGTTATTTTCCTTTCAGCTGCTCATATCTGCAGGGGTCAACACAGTATCATTGCATGAAATATTTGGCAATTGTTTTTTGCAGGATTCTCTGACTCAACCTGGGCTCAAACCTGCAGACCACATCCCTCTCAACAAACAATTTACAACAGGATACCTCTAAGACAGGGGTCTGTAACCTGTGGCTCTGGAGCAACATGCGGCTCTTTGGTCCCTCTGCAGCGGCTCTTTCAAGCTTTGACCAAAACTGACATAAAACTGAATTTTATTGGTTGCTATACAAACAACAAAGGTCATCCGGTAGTTTTAGAAGTTTTCCTGTCATTTCTTTTGCAAATATGTGAATACTGGAACAAGTACAAGGAGTAAAACATACCCACTTTAACTTTATCCTTTATTTCTATAACTAATTAATTTTTACACAATAAAAAATACCTACGTAGGTCTGCATAATTCAGTTTTTATTAATTAAAAATCCCTCTCTTTAAAATAATCTGGTATTTTCATTTGTCTTAAATTGTAAAAATATAAATTATTATTTTTATCTTTATGATGTCACCCCTAGTGGCCACAAAAGGCCCCTCTAAAAAACCTAAAGTGGCCCATGGGTCACAAGTTGATAACCACAGCTGTAGCAGGTTGATGCGGCTCTAAACACTTTTAATTTAGTGAAAGAAGGCGTAAAATGTCTCTTTTGAACGTAAAGGTGCAGACCCCTGCTCTAAGATAAGAAACTCTGTCTTGAAAAAACTAACCTCGCTGAACCATTTCTCCAGAAACTTGGCAACAATGATAATCCAAGGTGTGTGGCTGTGATCCTGCAGAATAAAATGAGAATAGAGAAAAATGATTAGAAGGACAGTAGATGGAATGATCCGATGTGCACGCCCTCACTGAAGAACAACTACACACCTTCTTTTCCATGCTGGCAAGATCATATGACTTTATGTGCTTTTTAAAGTCATCAAAAGGTTGATCTAACCTTAGATCCTCCAATGCATTGTCTGGATGAGATTCAATCACTAAAGACAGAGGAACAAAAAATATGATGAGATACAATTATTAATGTAAGCACCAAAGTTAGTCAAATGCATATTTACCATGTCAAGATGATTTCATCTCTGATTAAATTATGTTGAGCGACAAAGTAATAACACTTTCAGAGTAACTGACCTGAGTGCTCCTGCACCACCAGTCTCATGTAGCCTATGAGGCCATACGTTTTGCAGACTAGAAAAGGCACAGAGGCGCTCCATAAAACAGAGCCGAGCCTCAGACATGTGCTGTTAAAATTTAGAATAAAAATCAGACAAGTTACGTTGACAGAAAACTCCAATAACGGATGTTTTACTATTTCTAGTTATCTTGTACCTTTCTGGCAACTGGACACCAATAACTATTGTAAACCTGTGGAAAAACTCTGGATCATTGTCCAGAAGCTTGTCTGGACTCTGTAAGAGAAACAGAAAACACAAGAGTGTCATTTTTACTAGGGATGCACAAAATTATCGGCATGGTATCAATCGATATTAGCAATAAATTTAAATATAGGACATCGGCCATTCCATCAAAATAATTCATTGATATAAAAGGCACTTTTATATATGCGTGTACTATATATATATATATATATATA
>JBBPBX010049428.1:0-18310 GCA_038048925.1 Garcialebias charrua
GAACACTGCAGCACTGGCAAAGAAGGCTCACCAGCGTCTCTACTTTCTCCGCAAGCTGAAAAGGGCTGGAGCTTCAACCCCCATCATGAGCACCTTCTACAGAGGTGCCATAGAAAGTGTCCTGACCAGCTGCATCACTGTGTGGTTTGGTGCATGTACTGCATCCTGCCGCAAGAGCCTCCAGCGCATTGTGAGAGCAGCTGAGAAGATCGTGGGCACCTCCTTGCCCTCACTGCAGGACTTACACAGCAAACGCCTCACTCGGAAAGCCCACTGCATGGCAGGTGATCCCACACACCCACTACACAGCTGCTTCAGACTACTGCCATCAGGGAGGAGACTGAGGAGTCTCCAGGCTCGAACCAGCAGACTGAGAGACAGCTCTGTTCATCAGGCAGTCAGAATGCTAAACACTCTGCCTGCTCTGCCCCCCCTCCCATTTGAACTGCCTTAACACTAAAACTTTCTCACACATTATCACTCAACACAAAGTTTTTCACTAAACTCTCGGTCATGTGCTCATACAGTTTGCACTACTTCTCATACTTGCACTAATGTCTGTATTACATCACTGCCTATAATCATAATACTGTTTACATTCTCTGTTTACATTTATTAATACTGTTTACTTTTATTACTACTGCTTACATGTAATTACTACTGTTTACATTTATTTACACTACTCTAATATCTACACCACTGCTGGTACATATACAGTGTGCTCTGAACGGTCTTATTTAGGGATGCCCAATGTGCCTTACTGCATATGCCACTTTTTGCCTCTATAACAACATCAACTACTACCTCATACATATACTGTGTACATTGACTCATACGCTGCTTTGCCACTTTGCAAATGTCAATGCTAGAAACCTTTAGTTTATTTTAGTTATACTTTTTATACTCTTTTTTTTGTGCTAGTATGCAAAAACTCAGGACAGTATTATGTTCATTAAATGTTTAATGTTTTAGTTTTAGAGTTGGTGTGGATTTTCATGCTCTTGCACCGCTATGCAAAAAAAAAAAAAACTCAGGACAGTGTTAGTTTTACTATTTTATGCTTATGTCTTATTGTAATAGATTAATAATAGTAATAAATGTAGAGTAAGGTATTTAAACACTTACTGATTTACTATTATTGTAGATGCGCAGTTTAGCAGACTTTAATCTTGCACAAACTGCCACCAAAGAGCGAGTTCTTCCTTTTTCCGATACTAAGTTGTTTTTACTGTGATTAGACAAGAAATGTAATTTCACGCTTAGACTTCAATTTATATTGGTCTACCAAAAATATAGACCTTTTATTGAAACTATCACAAGAATTACATTAAACATTTGTATCGATATTAGCTCTGATTTAATAACTACGTTGACAAGAATACAAATTAAAACAAACAGACAGTTGGACCTTTCTGTTGGCACATTACTTAAAGTTTACCATGATGAAAATAAACATAAGGAGGAGTTTAAGGAGGAAAGATAAAAGATTGAAATGAAATGGTTGAATCTTATCTTGAGATGTTAACCAGAGATAGCACCCTCTGCTCGGTTTCGGCTGGACGTCCGTCCCGTGATGAAACACTTTTACCTTCGTGAAGATGATCCTGTCTCAACTCCGGTAAATTAGTCAAGCCAGACGCGCATTCTGCTGCGTTTTACAGGCGACCACTTTCATCTTGCCACGGTCTCGTGAAGTCTGCGTCGGCCTCCCAGAGTGATGCCTGGTTCTGGTTTTGTTCAAGATAACTTCAGAAAGAGTGTCACCGCGTGACACTCGAAGGGGTTCACAGCTGACGTGCTGTTTGAACCTTTGCTGAAGACGTGGGCCTTTGGTGCCTGGCCGGAACGTACATCAGCTTGGAGAAAAACGTCCGTGCGTCTTCCCTTCTCCCTCAGAACTCTAAAACCCAGTGAGTGCTGAGAACTGAGTCCCAGCACGGAGACAAAACAAAAGGCAGGTGTGAAAACAGAGCACTCTCTGTTTAGGCACAGATGAATTGTTTTTAGAACGGACGGGAGACCGAAGATTAAGTTATGTCTAGAACTTCTCCTTCGAAACAAAAACAGTTCAAACAAATACGAAGAATTGTTCATTCAACTTTAGACACATTCTGCATAGAGCAGACAGTTTAAAGCACAGATCATTCTGAGATGTTCTCTTAACTTTGTCATATTTAAAATATACCAGCTTAGTAAAATCATCATTGAAATGACAAAAATACTGTTTGATCAATTCTGAATTAACACACATTAAAGAGAAAGTTCAATCTGATTAATTAGTGTCCATTAATTCATAATAATTGTTAAAATATATAAGTGTCCATCTGTCTCCTTGAGGTTCAAGCAAGTGTAACACTGAGTGATTCAGAGAGGTGTACTTGAAGGTCAAGACAGAAATATCAGAGGCTAGGTGTATCACTACACTATTATTATATGTTTCAGTGTTTCAATGTTTAGATGTTTACTGTTGCACCGAGGGACTGAGAGAAACGCAATTTCGGTCCTGTGTATGTCCTGTACAGTACATATTGCAGATCTGACAATAAAGTTGACTTTGACTTTGACTTGACTTTGATATCAATTAAACCTTATATAAAAATTGGTTCCCATATTTTTTTATATTTACCTAATTTTTTGTTCCTCCATTCCAACCAGGGATGTCTGTTTTTAAATTCCCGAGCCTGACTTTCACTCCACAAGGCTGGCCAATTTGGATCTAAAAATGAAACAAGGAGTTTTAAAACAGAGTAAAAAGCATAGCATTTTGTTGATTATTGGAGTGACAGACTTTGTCACAAACAAATCATTTTTATATTCACATATTTATTTATATGAAATGTTACTGTAAAATTCTGGACAGTAACCGTGTTTCCATCAAGGTTTCTTGATGCGCATTTTGGAGTTTGGCATCAGAAAAGGTCGATAAAAACATGCAGTTACTTGCTGCTTGAGCTAGCTTCAGCTAACTTGTACTAGCCAACACTTACCTGGGGAAATGCAGATATCAACCTCATTATGGCTGGTTTCGGCCGTCGAACTGGTAGGTTCTTCTAATGTTGTCTCTGTAGCTTCGGGTTCAGCTGGTTTATAAAAACATTCAAAAAGTGTAGCTTGTTTCCTTTTCATTTTGAGTCTGTCGTCGTTAGCGAAAATGCTCTACACCGTCTGTCGCCCGCCTGCATCCCGAGCAGCCAATCATAAAGGAGCTTCTTAAGAAACCAATCACAGAGCAGAGAACTATGGTAGTGAGCTCAGCTCAGCCAATGGCTGTGAGCCTCACGTACAACAGAGGAACACGAAACCATGGCAACCGCGAGAGTTGCGGCGCAGTGAAGAGTCCTTATGAGCAGCGAACATAATCTATCTTTATGCAACGCGTGTTTGTTGTCACGTTACGTATCATTGGGCACATTTAAGTGGTTATACGGAAATCCCCAAGCTTTTCTAGTGGGTATACGGCGTATACCTGCGTATCACGTAGACTACACCACTGATGCGTAGTCTCCAGGTCTCACGGACCGGAGGACCTGCCGTAATGTTCAGTATTTTGTAAAACTTCTTGTTTTCCTGCCCAGAGTCCTGAGATCCAGGGCTGGTCTAAGGTATTTATCTCTTTTTGGGCACCAAGAAGACCTTGAACCCGCAACGCATCCCCTGGGAGGGATGTCTAGCGGCTGCTTGCTTCATTTGAGTGCGGAAGGGGTGGCCTTCGACCCCTCCCACGTACTCTGGAGCAGGCTGGTCTGCCCAGCAGAAGACATTGCGAGATCTGACTGTCTCAGGCAAAACTCGTATGTCCCACTGCGGTTCGTAGTTTGGCCTAGTAGGTTCGTGTTCCACCAAGTGGTGAGTTAAGAGCCAGGGCAGTCTGTGCTCTGGAACTTTCATTCTTGTATATGTATGAAACAGCTTGTTTGTTTTTCATTACACATACAGTAGACGAGTTATTTTTTAGTGCGCACGCACATACACTCAGCTCCTTGTAGTATTTTACAAGTGAAGTCTGGGCTCAAAAGGTCAGGTTCCCGTGCTGCGTGAGCGGGTAAACCTGAGGCCCTGTTCCCATTTTGGGACTAGGACACATTCAGTAGTCTGAGATTTTATTGTTTAGGGCGTACACATGCACCACCAGCTCCTTGTAGCATTTAACAAGTGAAGTCTGGGCTCGAAAGGCCAGGTTCCCATACTACGTGAGCGGGCAAACCTGGGGCCCTGTCCTCATTTTGGGACCAGGACACATTCAGTAGTATTGAGAATTTATTGTCGTGTGTGGATGGCAATTTTTCCTTATTACACAAGGGTCTGAGTGTTCTTGTGTGTTTAGACGTTCCGAACCAGCTAGTCTGTGTTCCTTAAAAACACAGAAACTGGTGGTAAAAACTAGGCATTTACTCTCCTTCTGTGAGTGAGAGCACCTGTAATGGTGCAGGGGCATCTTCTTTCTTCTTCTTTTGCTGGTGGCCCCTTGCAGTTCCTGTAGCTTTTCTGCCTGGTGGGCCTGCAATACCGAAGCCACTTGTCCTTGTCCATCCCGCCAGGGCCCCTCGGGCCCTGAGATGGTTTAACGTTAGAGAGTCATCCATAGCCTCATGGGTGGATAAGCTCTCAGCGACATCGATGTTGCAAGGAAAAAAACTACCAGGTAGCACAACTGAACAGATAGCTGAAAATCCTCCTCCTGGACTGTGCTGGACAGATTCTCCTCGTTAGCCGGGGCTAAACGTGGAGGTACTTGTGAGCCCGCTAGCGGTGCTAAGACGGGCCCTCGAGCAAGGCAGCATCGGTAAAAAACACTTCGTCATGCGATGAATTCTACCGTCGATTCGCAGGATAGCGGAAAAGGAAAAATATGAGAAGGTTAGCTAGCAAGCTAGTCCAAGCATTTTCACATACCTCACGATGGAGTCCTTCGTTGTTCGCTCGTAGCCGCGCTAATCGTGTTAGCGACGTTTTCTTCCGTCGCGTGTTGTCGTGGGTGCCCCTGGTTAGCCATGCTAACCGTGGGAGCTAGCCAGATAGCAGCGGGGTTACTCAATTTCCACTCTCCTTTCTCCGGGGTCATCCACGAGAAAAGCTTCAAGTGTCCTTGCATGTAGCATCCCAGAGCAGAGCGGACAGGCCTCGTGGGTGTCCGTTGCTGAAGAGAGAGGTATCCGGGTCAGCTGAAGCAGGTTCGGGAGCCGGAGCTCACGGCCTGCCAGAGTTCCTCATCCGAGAACGTCCTCTCGCCGAGCTGCTCGGGGCTGCTGGCCTGTTAGCTTGGTTAGCTTAGCAGGTAGCATGCCTCGCAGTTACCGTTCGCTAACCGAGCAGTAGAAAAGCAGAAGAGAAAAAGGCACGGGAGCTAGGGCTCACTGGCCTGCTGGTCTTCTTTTGACTTTTGGGTTGTCGCATTACCTTCTTGGGAGCCTTGGCTGAGAAGAGTTAAGCTTGTTAGCAGTGCTAACGTCGTCCGACGTCTCCTTCCTTGTGTCGCTTTCGCCGGCTAGCCTGCTAGTTTTTAGCAGGGGAGCGGTGTCGCGCAGTCAGTGCCCTCGAGCGAAACGTTCTGTGGAGAGAGGAGAAGAAAACTTCGTTGTGAAGAAAAATGTGCCGGGCCAGCCTTCGCCAGCCCAGCAGTCCGCAGTAGAAGATTCTCTGTATGCTCTGTGTAGGGAGCGAGCTCACCTCTGGTCGAGCGATGAAGATACAGAGAAGATCCGAGAAGAGTGTTTCAGGTATTTGCGAGGTGAAGGGCAAAAAGAGAAAGATGGATGGGCGTCAGCCGCTTAAATGTCTAGAGGCCGGGGCCTCTGGCGCGACGCTGACACCCCTGCCGTTAAGGCGTGAGTGTATTACTTCAGGTCACCGCGCGGAGGCGCTGATTCCCATAGCAATCGTGTTGCACCGAGAGACTGACTGAAAGAAAACTGAAAGTTATGTACCATAACTCATGTTCCCTGAAGGAAGGGAACGACGTGCAACATATTTGCTATGGGAATTACGCCCCTGTGTGATTACCTGAAGGAATACATTCACGCCTTTACGGCTGGGGCATCACCCCGCGTCAGAGGTACCGCCCTTTAGGTACTTAAGCGACTGACGTCCCTCCAACTGTCTCCAGAATTGCATTTCACCGAGCTTTCAGCATTGAAAAGGGCCAGCTATGTCGCACCTCGTTCCCTTCCTTCAGGGAACATGAGTTATGGTGCATAACTTTCAGTTCCCTTTCAGTGTGGTCTCTCGGTGCAACATATTTGCTATTGGAACGTAATTCATTCACGCCCTTGAAATGCTCATTAAAATGCCTGCCAGTGTGAACGTCTGCCTCTGACCAGTGGACATCTCAAAGCTACTTTCTATTGAGTATTAGAAAGAACAGCTTGAGTGACATCACACGCAGTAATATCCAAACTGTAGTACTTTGCAAAAGTGTTTAATGAGCTCCAGTTTGCAGTAGCGCAAATGTCTGCAACTGGCACGCCCTTGTACAGTGACCACGAAGTGGCCAAGCCCCTAGTTGAGTGAGCGTGCACTCCAGGGGGGACCTGTTGACCTTTGCTACTGTACGCCCTCTTAATGGCCTCCGTCACCCAATGTGAGAGACGCTGTCTTGATAGGGCCTTTCCTGTAGCAGGTGGGGCAAAGCAGACGAACAGTTGGTTTGTTTCCCTCCATTCGGCTGTTCTCTGTATGCAAGTGCGTAAAGCTCTCACAGGGCAGAGAGCCTTCAGTCTCTCTTGTTCCTGAGTAAGGACAGGGGCAGGTGGGAAGGAGGAGAGGTCAAAGTCTAGACTCCTATGGTTCAAGGTCAAGACCTTGGGAGTATAAGCGGGATTAGACCTCAGGGCCTCAAGCCTTTGACCCGTCAGGGGCGAATATGGTACATTACGGATGTACAGATAGAGCGTGGAGGTCACCCACGCGTTTCGCCGAGCAAAGAGCCAGGAGAAGAGCAGTTTTATAAGATAGAAGATCTATCTTAATCTCAAGATCCCAACCATGGGTAAAGGTCCTGCTGGATGGCTTGGTTCGAAGCACACCTTTCATACATCTCATTATGATTGGATGTGCTCCAGGAGTCCTGTGTCCCCAGTCCTCGTGACAAGCAGAGATAGCTGCAAGGAACACTTTAATCGTTGAATAAGAACAACCCTTTTCCAGTAAATCCTGAAGGAAGGTTAAGAGCTGAGCCAGGTCGCAAGCATAAGAAATGATATTTCTTTCTGAGTACCAGGCTTCAAAAATACGCCACTTCTGTGAGTATAAAGACTGTGTTGACCCAACAGGGGGATTCTGTATGGTTTTCACCACGTTCTCTGGTAGGCCCGAAGCCATCAGCCTATCCTTTTCAGCTAAAAGGCTGGAACTAGTTCCAGTTCATGGCCTAAGTGGCTGGACTGCAACTTCCTGTGTGAACCTTTGAGGGTCAACCAGGTTGGGGAGAGGGCCTCCACGATGATGTGTTAACAGACTGCACTGATCGAGTTTTGTCGAAGGCAGATGAAGTCTATTAATTTTATTAGATCGAGTTGGAGCAGGGAACTTATTATTTCCCTCCAAAACAGGATTTATTGGATTGAGGGGCTGCAGTTTTTGTAAACAAGCAGACCTCCTAACTCTGATTGGTGTCTCACCCGGTGGGATAATGTTGTGTGAGAGCAAGTTTGATGCAGCTTTGTGAGGGAAGTCACGTGCTGCTCGTTCACCGCTTGGACGTTGCGTGTCCTTCATGAATAATAAAGGGACAGCTGCAACGTGTGAACGTGGAGATGGTCCTTTGTGACCGGCAGACTTAAGATCATTTGTTGATAAGGAGCCCAGTTTCCTTTCAAAATCATGAAGAGAAATCTCGTTCAACTCCGATCCGTCTACACACACAGTAACAGTGCTGGGTAGCGCTAATCCAAAAATTAGTTCTGCTATTTCTAAAGCACTTATTGATTTATTTAGGTCCGCAATTTCAAAAGCACTAATGTATTAGCAATGCTAGCGGACGCTAATGCTAACACGCTAACCGCCATTTTGAACAGGGCAAATGGCGAAATACTTTTTTTAATCCAGCAGATTTGACCATTTGAACCGGTTAAGCTCAGAAAAACCTTGTGCTACTTGCCCTCTTCAAAATGGCGGCCGCAAATGGCGAAATACTTTTTTTAATCCACCAGATTTGACCATTTGAACCGGTTAAGCTCAGAAAAACCTTGTGCTATAAAGTCAGCTAAGAAATATATTTTTTCTCAGCAAAGAAATAATTGTTTTTACCGTGTTTTCATGGAAAGTCCTTATCTTCTGTGGCCGTCGCGGCCGCCATTTTGAAGAGGGCATATGGCGAAATACTTTTTAAAATCCAGACGCGTCGCGTAGGCCGCTGAGAAACATCCATAAGTTCACCCTCCATGTTAAAAACTCTTCGTCTGACTCTTCGAAAACAAGCAATAAGGCTGCAGAGTAACACACTGGCTGCTAACTGAGAGCGCTCGCTCTAGCAAAGAGACTGAGGGGACGCTTTTTTGTCACGGACCACATCCGACGCTGACAGGATATGGTCTGTTAGCAGTCGTCCGGGCCTGTAAATACGTTTTTTCGTTTTTACTGATAGATAATTAGTTATTATCGGTACTGCATTTTAAATAAAAATAGCGCAAATCCGCTTATGAATTATAAAAGTTAGTCAAACCGCTGTTACGCTGACAAAAACGTTAGGTCCGCTGTAAGCGGATTAGCGCATTAGCGCTACCTAGCAGTTATATGCCCACCTTTGCATAGTAACATGATCAAAGCTACTGTTGTGATGGTGTGAAAATTGTGGCTGCCTTGGGGCATCCGTCGTGACTCCTCTATCCTTAGAATCTGTTGACGTGCTCTCCTGTGGTGCGAACATGTCACGTGTTCGTTTGGTTAGTGTATTGACCGGCCCCTCGTTCACCATGGAGCGGGGGCTGGAACACGTGTCCTCTCTCACCTGTCTTCGTGAAAGGTGGGGGGTCTGTTCGCAGACGCCTCTGGGTCTGTCCTCTAGAGACAGGTCCTGAGGCACCCTGCTGGGGTTTATTGAATAGACTAACACCCCATGAGCCATGAGGGAGGGGGATGTGGCCCCCCCTTTATGACGGCTGACAGGCCAGAGAGGCCCATACTGTTGAAATGATTTGTGTTGGTGTTGTTGTCTCTTCTATTTTTTTTGATAGTCAATAAAACAGGGATGTGCTGTTTTACGAGCTTTATTCGTGCTTATGTACAACGACATACATGATTTGATGTCACTCACAGCAGGGAGAGCATGGTTTGTGCATGCAACTGAATTATCAGCCATCTGTACTTTGCTACAAATAAAGTCTGAACAAGGTGCAAACATTCCCGTTACCGCGTGGGCGGGAGGTCGTATAAAATGTAAACGTGGGCCTGGTTCATCAGGCACGTTTTTGTCGGGTGTACCGGCTCGCCGAGGAGGCCCTATGCCTGCTCGCTTGGCGTGGGACGAACCTATTTTTGCTCCATGCGTGCTCGGAGCGAGGTTGGCTCGGCAGGGGTCTTTGCCGAGGTTCTTCCTCGTATGCTGGCCGCTTCTGCGGTGGCGCACGCGTCGTCGAGCGGTGCCGAGGCTGTGCAGGTCTGCCTCCAGCAGGCTCCCTGGGGGGGGGGGGCGAAACTCCGACGGGGAATGCCCACCCTGAGAGCTTCAGCCTGCCTGCGCCTTTGGTCCAGCTTGGTCCGGATTCGCTCCAAAGTCTGACCAAATAGCCCCTCCGTCTCTATTGAGTGGTGGAGAAAAGGCACCTTTTGTCCCTCCGGTAAATCCGTCAGCGTCATCCACAGGTGGCGGATCGCGATGACCACTTCCGCCATACCTCTGCCCTGAGCCACAGCAGCTGTCCCCATCATACGGAGAACGAAGTCTGTTGCTCTGCGGGCTTCATCCAGTAAGTCGGCAGCAGCTTGCTTATCCGAGGTTACCTGCAGTTGTTGGAGTTTTTCCGCAAGGTAAGCCTGCATCATCGCAAACGCGTTCATCGCGCGCGCCGCAAGTCCTTGAGCTCTGTAGCACTTCTTGAGAAGAGACGCTGAGGCTCTACAAGCTTTGCTAGGGAGAGTCGGTTTTGTCCCGGATGACTTGGGAGCTAGGTGGGACGCCAGTGTGTCCTCAATCTGAGGCGCGTTGGCTATTCCCACCTCATCCATCCCTTCCACGTCGAGGAACTGTGAGAGAGGAAGGAGCATGGGCGCTCGTGGTTGAGACCAGGTGCGGGTTAGTTCCGTGAGGAAGTCCGGGAACACGGGCATCCTTTGCCTCGTTGCTGCCTGCTGTTTTGAATAAAAATAGTTCCCTGCCAGCCTCGTGACCTGTTGGCGAGGCGGAGGTTCCGGCCAGGGGATGTGCAACGCGTCCGCTGCTCTGTGGCACAGGTCGAACAGGGCAGGAATAGAGAAGTCAGTTTCAGGGAGCACAGGTACCGGGGTCCTGGAGAGGTCCTCTCCCGGATCCTCGATTTCGAGCTCTGGTTCCTCCGCTGAAAATTCGCCCGAGGCTGAGATGGAGATCTCGTCTTCATTCATCATGCCTCTGGTGTCGAACTCGACTGTTAGGTCCACCATGGGAGCGAGCGGGTCAGGGCTGTCGCCCCATTCGACGCGCGTGCTGTCGTGTAGAGCCATGTTCTCGAGCTCCGGGGTCGGAGTGAGGGTCTCTGTGGTGTCTGGGTCCTGTGGTCCAGCTGAGCTTCCCATGGCCTTAGCCACGAGGTCCACCCGATGCCGTAGCACCACATCTGGCTGCAGTGTGGGCAAGAATCGGGCGCGTCCAGAGCTTGTCTTGCATGAAATATACCCAGGCAGACTGGACAGGCCTCATGGGTGTCCGTTGCTGCGAGGGAAAAACCACAGCCGCTGGGACAGGCACGTGAGGTTGGGCTTGCCGTCCCGCTGGTTTTCCTTTGAAGTTTTGTCTTTCGCTTTCCTTTCTCCGGAGGCATGTCCGAGATAAGGCAAGCGAGTCCTTCCAGAATCCTTTTTCTTCTTTGTTCAAGTGTCTCCTCCGTTGTGTCGCTTTCGCTGGCTAGCCCGCTAGGATGTTAGCCGGGGTAGCGGTTGTGGCGTAGTTATAACGCCGTCGAGCGAAGCAACCTGTGGAGAGAGGAGAGGAAAAAACTTTGAGGTTATAGAAAAGGGCTGTCCAGCAGTACGCAGGGAAAAATTCTCTGTGCGCTCTGTGCAGGGAGCGAGCTCACCTCAGGTTGAGCGATGGAGCAGCAGAGAAGTCCCACGGAGAGAGATAGTTCAGGTTTTTGTGAGGTGAAGGGCAAAAAAAAGACAGTTGGAGGGGCATCAGTCGCTTAAGTACCTAAAGGGCGGTACCTCTGACGCGGGGTGACGCCCGGCCGTAAAGGCGTGAATGTATTCCTTCAGGTAATCGCGCGGGGGCACAATTCCCATAGCAAATATGTTGCACCGCGAGACCACACTGAAAGGGAACTAATGGTTAGTTACCTTGTAAATGAAGAGGAACTAATCAAGAACTTATGGGTAATTACCAAGTCACCCAGCACCAGAATCACCTCACCAACGGAAGAAGAGCTCCTCAGCAGAAGTGAGGAATATTTTCAGGAAGATTAACCCTCACAATGCAACCGGCCCAGACAACATCCCTAGGAAAGTGCTGAAAGAATGTGCCGATCAGCTCTGCAAGGTGCTGGCTGACATCTTTAACTCCTCCCTCACCCTGGCAACAGTTCCCACCTGCCTGAAGACCACCACCACCATCCCAGTCCCAAAGAGCTCTGCAGTGACTGGTTTGAATGACTATATGGACCCTTTTCATGTGTCGTCATTAACCCGGAAATGTACCGGAAGTTAGCCATCTTGGCGACATTGCGGTGTTAGCCTCAAAGCTTTTCTAGTTGTGCGTTGCGTCTTGTGTCACACAAAATCAAGAAATGGTGAATTATTGTCGTGTCCATGGCTGCCACAATCGGTCAGATCGAGAGAAAAACCTACAGTATTACAGACTATCACTCGTGATCACAAATCAAGGTGAAGTAACTCAGCAATTTGCTGGTGAAGCAATTATCAGAGGAACGTCAACGTCTGTGGCTGGCCAGCCTAAACCAGAACTTTGATGGAAAAACACTGAGCAACATCTGAATTTGCTCTGCACACTTTGTGTCAGGTAATATATTTCTTACAGTAGATTATAGTGAATTAGGGCATTACACGAATCACAAGTTTATTGCTTATAACAATTCACACACAATGAGCATGAGGACACAGAACTTCGAAACACCACCTCCCTTTCTCTGTTCAAGACAGCCATGAAAACACATCTCTTTAGACTAGCTTATCATTAACTTTACTAAATGTATTTTATATTATTTTGTATTTTATAATCCTTATGTATTTTATATTTCAATTTGTCACTGATAATGTTTGAACTGTATTGGTTTGTTAAGTGTCCTTGGGTGTCCTGAAAGGCGCTTTTAAATAAAATGATTATTATTATTATTATTATTACAATCCTTGAACTGTGCTGCATAAAATGTACATGGAACGTTAAATTTTTTGTTGAGTTATTTGTTTTTTACTTGTTAAGCTTTCAGTTGTTGAGTTGTTTATGCTGATTATTAAAAATTCATAAGAGCACTATCATGACATAGTAAATAATACTGTTTTCTTGGTTGTTAATGAATCAATCTTGAGAAACTACACACCTAGCTCTCAAGTTGCAAAGCAAAAAATACGTACAAACACTAAATATGTAAGAAGCACATACAATAACCTAAATTAACTGTTCTTGTGTTGTTTGACAACTGACAATCTGGTGCTATATTGTAAATCCTGTTTTGAAATTCATATGCACATTAACACACCAATTATTTACAACTTCATTTAAGTAATTTTTATTTTATTATGTTTTTTCTTTTCTTAGGCAAACGTGCTCCATTGTACAGCAAGGATGATCCAGACTGGGTGCCTTCACTGAAGATGTGTGCTGCAGAGAAGTTGGTGCTGATGGTGGCATGACATCTCTGGCAGCTGAACGTTTCAACCGACGACAAAAAAGAACTAAAAAAAACATGGCAAATAGCACATGTTAGAATCCATGTTGAACGTGTCTAAGGCTGTGTAAGACAAAAATACACAATCTTGAATGGCCCTCTACCTATCAATTTTCTAACATGTAGAGATCCAGAAAAAGTTGCATTAATCGATATGATTGGCTTTGTGTGCTGTGCCTTGGTTAATCTGTCACCACCTTTGGTGGGTTATGAGTAGCTGCATGAATTGTAAAAAGAACAAGTGGATAGAAGTTAAGAGTGATAGCTGATGTAAACCTTTTTTTTTACATTGTTCCACCTTTACTTTGAAGTTGTTTTTGCAAATATGGGGCAGACATGATTTTTCATTCACTGCACTCTTTATTTGAGCATGAATTACTATATCATTACTGTTTATGTATTGATTTGATGAATGTAATTTTGATTATGCTTTTTCTGTAATGGATATCACACTGACGTGAGCAAACAAGACAACTTACATATTACAACATATGTTTCACATAGTGGTGCTGATACTGTATAGCTCACGTCGATTTAGAAAACCTCTCTTTTAAACCGAATAAATGACATTATGTATCATTAACCATTTTGTTTGTGCACTTTTTGTATTGACTAGAAAATATTCTGCCAAACTCAAAGTAGTTGTAAGGTAAAAAAGGTCTATATAAAGACAACCATTCGTACTATTATCTTAAAAGATAAATGTCTGCAGAATGCACCTCAAAGTTCTTACTGTAATTAGATTTATAGTGTAAGCTGTTATTTATATAATTTGTGTTGAAACACTGTACAAGAGTTGAAATTTTTGAATAACACTGTCAGCCATCATTGTATACTTCACATGTTCATTTAAAAAATATGCTGGTGAAGATTCTCATTTAAAAAATATGTATTGAGGTAGTTCTGCACAGAGCTTCTATAAGATGAACTGAAACACACATTTACAAGTGGATGAAATACCAGGGCTCCAATAGCCTGGTTAAAACCATACCCTGTCCTTCACTTCGCTTCAGACTAGGGTCTGGGACCTCTCCATTTTAAAACGATTCTTGCTGGAGGCGTTGGCCTCTGCTGAGGAACAAAACCATTGGATATTTTGAACAGGGAAAGCATTCTGCTCCCTCCCCTCAGAGCCACCCCCCGTGCTCTGGTGAACTTGACAACTGCTCCGCCTCCTGCAGCTTTTCTCTTGCTGCCGGCTGCCGCGCTGGAAATTCTGTGTTTATATGTTAATAAAACGTTTTAATAAAATACAATAAAACCATGGATCGCTGGTCCAGCTCACCAGAAGACCAGAAAATCTGATGGGACTCGGGCAGCAACGTAAAACCCGAGTTTAATTCTCGTGACAACCTCAGCCATTTCCTTGTTCATTTCAGCGGAGGGAGAGAAGGAGGAGGGAGCGAGCGATCACTTGACTTTTGGCCCAAAAAACAAAAGAAAACTCCAGATAAGGGATTAAGAAGGGGAAATTAATAAATTTGTGTCACATATAAAACAGTTCTGCATCGCTTTGCATCGCTTTGAATGAGAACATGCCGCTGCTCGCTGACTGCGCGCTGGCAGAGCCCTTTTATAGGGCTCTGCGCGCTGGGACAGGTGGGGGCGTGGGTTAGGGTCCAAAACTCCGTCCCTTCTGTTCTCTGATTGGTCCGAACAAAAATCTACCGGAGAAATGGTTGTTAATGGGAGAAGTCCCAGACTGTGCAGTGAAGGGAAATGAGAATTGAGCGGAGCTGTGCAGGAAGGCGAGGGCCAGGCTAGGGCTCCAATGGTTTCTCCCGGATTCTTTGTGAATGAAGCACCTGCAAATGCAGATTGAAACATAAATAATACAACCACAAGAGAGCAAAGAATTTGTTATCTGTTTAAATTTTGGAAGCAATTTGAGCTGTAATTTCAAAAAACATGATTTTGTGCTTGAAATGCTACAATTTGAGAAACTGTTGCTGCAAGCTAACAAAGCATTGTGACAACAATGTTGAATGTTTGAATTTTCCATTTTAAAACACCATTAAAGAAATCCTCATTAGAAAAATCTACATAGAAAACACAGACCAAAGACGTATGAGTAGTCTGGATTAAGAAGAAAAATCAAGGCATTGCTCTCTGGAACCGCTCAGATCTGGTTGATCCAGGGATCAAATGTAGCTTAAAAAACAGGGATCTAAGATCATTTTGACAAAATTTGCTTCAATCCTCAGATTGATGTGATGAGTCACATTTACAATAAGAATACATAGCTAGTGTGTGTTTAAAAACACACCCAAAATATATTTATATGTACACACACAAATTAAAAATTAAATATAAATCACCAAACACCAAATAATTCACAATGTCTGCGTAGGTCACAGCTGGTAAGGTCTTCTCATCTTCTGACATGTTGGAGAGCCGGTATGGGTCTTGGCCGCCAATTATTTGTATTTTATCCAAATAACGTTCCTTTGCTGCAGGCTGAAGCTGGTCCACATACAGTACTCTCTTGCAGCTTCTGTCTTCTTTACAGAGGTTTGTTTTCCAGACAACATGGTCACAATCAGAAATAAAACTGAAGCTCCGACTTCAACTACTATATGTTTACAGCGCGAGTGTCTCCGTAATGGCGGTGCTTCCGGTATTGCGCAATTTTTGTGACGTCGGTGAAAAGGGTCCATCAGCCAGTAGCCCTGACACCTATAGTCGCTAAATGCTTAAAAAGACTGGTCATGACCCACATCAAAACAACCATCAACATCAACGAAAACCTTCATCAGTATGCATACCGCGAGAATTGATCAACAGAAGACGCCATCTCCTCTGTGGTCCACACTGCTCTCACCCACCTGGAACAGAAGCACTCATACGTCCGTATGCTCTTTGTGGACTTCACATCTGCCTTCAATATACCATTATCCCCCAAACCCTGATAGACAAACTACACACACTAGGAATAAGCCCTTGCAAATGCAACTGGCTCCTAGTCTTCTTGACAAACAGACTGCAGTCAGTGAGGATCCACAACTTCTCCTCTTCCACCATAACCTTCAGTACTGGATGTCCTCAGGGCTGTGTGCTGAGCCCCCTCCTGTTCACTCTGCTCACATATGATTGTGTATCTACCCATCCAGGCTGTCATATTGTAAAGTTTGCAGATGATACAGCTGTGGTGGGATGCATCACAAACAATGATGAGCCCAGCTACAGGCAGGAGGTGGAACACCTGGAGAGCTGGTGCAAGGAGAATAACCTTCACATCAATGTGAAGAAGACAAAGGAGATGATTGTGGACTTCAGAAGGAACAAACACATCTACACCCCCCTGAACACAAGAGGATCTTCAGTGGAAGTGGTTTCCAGCTACAAGTACTTGGGTGTGCACCTGAAAGACAACTGGAGCAACAACACTTCCAGTCTGATCAAGAAAGGTCATCAGAGACTCTACTTCCTCATGCGGCTGAGACGAGCTGGTCTGAGCAGCCCAGTCCTCACCTCCTTCTACAGGTGTGCAGTGGAGAGCATCCTGTGCTCCAGCATCAACGTGTGGCATGGAGGCTGCACAGCTGCAGAAAGAAAAGCTTTACAGAGNTGCACTGACTTTCATTCATTTCTATACCCTGACCCTGACCCTAAACCTCCTCAATTCACACCTTAGGTTCAGTTGTTTTCACACCTGATAGTCCAGTAGACTCGGTTCAATTGGGGACCAATATTCTGAACATTTGTTTACATTTTCAGCTGGTGTGGTTTGCGTTCCATTGAGCCAACCGGCCCCCCACTCCGCTCGCCTGTGGTGGTGCTGCACAAGAACTACTCAATGACACAAACCCACTGAAGAAGACACTTCTTCTTCTTCTTCTTCTTCTTCTTCTTCTGGAAATAAAAACAAAAACGGAGTGGCATCAAATTTTAGCGGTTTTAGGAGTTCTGTTTTGTCATTTTTCAACAATGGACTCATCATGAGCAGAAGATGAGACAAAAGATCAGGGAGAACTTTTTTCACACAAGGCAATCTGACAGCTCCATATGAGGTAGGAGAAATGCGTGTTTGTTTGCCCTGCTCTGTAGTCCACTTCTTGCTTTTGGCGCGTTCTCCAGTCCGCTTGCATTCACACTGCATTCGAACTGCGCTGGAGTTCACTTCAACTGAATCGAGACCTAGGAATTTAGGAGGACCAGCGTTTGCTTTTTTTGGTCCACATCAGAGTTCAATTGCACATTCACAACTCCCCAAACAAACCAGACTTTCTAGGCAAATGGACTAGAGTTCGATTAAAGCGGACTAAACAGGGCTGCTGTGAACGCACCTTACGGGTCCAATAGACCTGAGCGTCCTACCTGGACGCCACTCTACGCGCGCATTCTGTGCGCATGCGTTCGCTGTTATAGCTCTTTTTTTTTTTTTTTTTAAATGCTCGCGTTTTCGCTCCAAATCCTTGTTGTACTGTGAGCAGCTCCAGCTGTCCCCTCTGCAGCTGCGCGCAGAGGGGACAAACTGAGGTCGCTGATTGGTCACTTGCTGACACGCCTACTGAAATGATTGACAGCTCGTCAGAAAACTTGAGAACTCATCATGAAAGCAGCCCGCTGCGGTGTTCTGCTGCGGTGTTTCTACTTTATATGTTATAAAAAGTTCTAAGAAATAAAAATAATAACAGGGAGCGCTTTTCCTGCAGCTCACCGCCCACCAGGAAATATATAAAACCTCCCGCAGCCAGGTAGGACCTGAATTCATTCATTTCAGTCATCGAGTGAACGGAGGAAGAAGCGATTACTTGACTTTTGGCAAAAAAACAAAAGAAAAGGCCCGATCAGCGATAAAGAAGAGGAATTTAATTCATTTGTGTAACATACAAAACAGTCCGGCGCCGGGGAAGTTTATGGTCAGACACCGCTCAAGCGTACGCGGTCGTAAAAAAAGAGCTTTGCGCGTTTGTGCCCGAGGGGCTACGCGGGGGCTACGCTTTTGCCACAGCGTACGTACGTCGTACAGAGGCGTATAGGGAGGACGCGCAGGTATACTGGGGGCATTAGTCCTACACCGAACCCACCAACAGCACTTCTTATGGGGCCCGGGCTTTGGGCCCCATAAAAAGAAGCTGGTTCTCGCAATGTAGTATGTGTTGGAAAAATGGGTCTTACAAGGTAAAAATACAAACACCCACACACCCACAGAAGCCTGAGCTTTCACACAAATGCCCACAAGCTCAGTGCCAGCTTGTGTCATTATCATACTCATCAATTATGTAAACTGTTATCTGAACGCTAAATTACACACACACACACTTACACACATTCCC
>JBBPBX010049430.1:0-17606 GCA_038048925.1 Garcialebias charrua
TATTCACTTATGCATGCTCACAACCACACACAAATGGATGCAGGGATGTATATGTAGATATATGCAGATATGTAGATGGGTATATGAATGAATATAAATGTATATGTATGTATACTGTATATATATTTGTAGGTATGGGTATGTGTTTTTATAGAAATCTTCTGCAGGGTCATGAATATTATCAGTCTTTATGCATGTATGTTTCGTTGCTGTGTTCTGTCATGTGCTTTGCAGGATTGTGGACGGAGGTTCGGTGTGTTTGCCTTGTGCTCTTTTTGTGGATAATTGTTGTTTTGTTGTCTTACTCTCTCTTTTCTTTCTTTCTCTCTTAAAAAAAAAAATAAATAAATAAAATAATAAAAAATAATATATATATATATATATAAAAAAATAAAAAAAATACATATTGGAGTGAGAGGATGGCTATAAGGTGTGAAGGGAGGCCATCTGTAAATGGAAAAAAAAATGATGGATGGTTTAATGATGGATGGTTTAATGATGGATGACAGATGAGGGATGGTTTAATGATGGATGACAGATGATGGATGGTTTAATGATGGATGACAGATGATGGATTGTTTAATGATGGATGGTTTAATGAAGGATGGTTTAATGATGGATGACAGATGATGGATGGTTTAATGATGGATGACAGATGATGGATGGTTTAATGATGACAGATGATGGATGACAAATGATGGATGGTTTAATGATGGATGACAGATGATGGATGACAGATGATGGATGGTTTAATGATGGATGGTTTAATGATGGATGACAGATGAAGGATGGTTTAATGATGGATGACAGATGATGGATGGTTTAATGATGGATGAGAGATGATGGATGGTTTAATGATCGATGACAGATGATGGATTGTTTAATGATGGATGGTTTAATGATGGATGGTTTAATGATGGATGACAGATGATGGATGGTTTAATGATGGATGACAGATGATGGATGGTTTAATGATGACAGATGATGGATGACAAATGATGGATGGTTTAATGATGGATGACAGATGATGGATGACAGATGATGGATGGTTTAATGATGGATGGTTTAATGATGGATTGTTTAATGATGGATGGTTTAATGATGGATTGTTTAATGATGGATGGTTTAATGATGGATGGTTTAATGATGGATGACAGATGATGGATTGTTTAATGATGGATTGTTTAATGATGGATGGTTTAATGAAGGATGGTTTAATGATGGATGACAGATGATGGATTGTTTAATGATGGATGGTTTACTGATGGATGGTTTAATGATGGATGACAGATGATGGATGGTTTAATGATGGATGACAGATGATGGATGGTTTAATGATGACAGATGATGGATGACAGATGATGGATGGTTTAATGATGGATGACAGATGATGGATGACAGATGATGGATGGTTTAATGATGGATGGTTTAATGATGGATGGTTTAATGATGGATGACAGATGATGGATTGTTTAATGATGGATGGTTTAATGATGGATGGTTTAATGATGGATGGTTTAATGATGGATGGTTTAATGATGATGACAGATGATGGATTGTTTAATGATGGATTGTTTAATGATGGATTGTTTAATGATGGATGGTTTAATGATGGATGGTTTAATGATGGATGGTTTAATGAAGGATGGTTTAATGATGGATGACAGATGATGGATTGTTTAATGATGGATGGTTTAATGAAGGATGGTTTAATGATCGATGACAGATGATGGATTGTTTAATGATGGATGGTTTAATGATGGATGGTTTAATGATGGATGACAGATGATGGATGGTTTAATGATGACAGATGATGGATGACAAATGATGGATGGTTTAATGATGGATGACAGATGATGGATGACAGATGATGGATGGTTTAATGATGGATGGTTTAATGATGGATTGTTTAATGATGGATGGTTTAATGATGGATTGTTTAATGATGGATGGTTTAATGATGGATGGTTTAATGATGGATGACAGATGATGGATTGTTTAATGATGGATTGTTTAATGATGGATGGTTTAATGAAGGATGGTTTAATGATGGATGACAGATGATGGATTGTTTAATGATGGATGGTTTACTGATGGATGGTTTAATGATGGATGACAGATGATGGATGGTTTAATGATGGATGACAGATGATGGATGGTTTAATGATGACAGATGATGGATGACAGATGATGGATGGTTTAATGATGGATGACAGATGATGGATGACAGATGATGGATGGTTTAATGATGGATGGTTTAATGATGGATGGTTTAATGATGGATGACAGATGATGGATTGTTTAATGATGGATGGTTTAATGATGGATGGTTTAATGAAGGATGGTTTAATGATGGATGGTTTAATGATGGATGGTTTAATGATGGATGGTTTAATGATGATGACAGATGATGGATTGTTTAATGATGGATTGTTTAATGATGGATGGTTTAATGATGGATGGTTTAATGAAGGATGGTTTAATGATGGATGGTTTAATGATGGATGGTTTAATGATGGATGGTTTAATGATGGATGACAGATGATGGATGGTTTAATGATGGATGACAGATGATGGATGGTTTAATGATGACAGATGATGGATGACAGATGATGGATGGTTTAATGATGGATGACAGATGATGGATGGTTTAATGATGATGACAGATGATGTATGACAGATGATGGATGGCTTAATGATGGATGGTTTAATGATGGATGGTTTAATGATGGATGACAGATGATGGATTGTTTAATGATGGATTGTTTAATGATGGATGGTTTAATGAAGGATGCTTTAATGATGGATGACAGATGATGGATTGTTTAATGATGGATGGTTTAATGATGGATGACAGATGATGGATGGTTTAATGATGGATGACAGATGATGGATGGTTTAATGATGACAGATGATGGAGGGTTTAATGATGGATGACAGATGATGGATGACAGATGATGGATGGTTTAATGATGATGACAGATGATGGATGACAGATGATGGATGGTTTAATGATGGATGACATATGATGGATGGTTTAATGATGGATGGTTTAATGAAGGATGGTTTAATGATGGATGGTTTAATGATGGATGGTTTAATGATGGATGGTTTAATGATGGATGACAGATGATGGATGACAGATGATGGATGACAGATGATGGATGATAGATGATGGTTGACAGATGATGGATGGTTTAATGATGGATGGTTTAATGATGGATGACAGATGATGGATGACAGATGATGGATGACATATGATGGATGATAGATGATGGTTGACAGATGATGGATGGTTTAATGATGGATGACAGATGATGGATGACAGATGATGGATGACAGATGATGGATGATAGATGATGGGTGACAGATGATGGATGGTTTAATGATGGATGACATATGATGGATGGTTTAATGATGGATGGTTTAATGATGGATGACAGATGATGGATGACAGATGATGGATGGTTTAATGATGGATGACAGATGATGGATGGTTTAATGATGGATGACAGATGATGGATGATAGATGCTGGATGACAGATGATGGATGGTTTAATGATGGATGTCTGAACTAAAGCTGGTTTGTGTTTTTCTAGTTGGACGAGGGGAAGCTGTGGTTCCAGCAGTCTTGTGGCAGCGGCTCCGGCCCCGACATGTTGGGCCCCGCCGGTCGTCGCATCAATGACGGGGCGTGGCACAGCGTGGCCCTGGAGCTGAGCCGTAACTCCAGCAGCCTGGCTCTGGACGACAGCTACGTGGAGCAGCGCCTGCACGCTCCTCTGCTGCTCCAGCTCTTCTCTCCAGACAGAACCATCTACTTCGGGGCTATGGTGAGTTCTGGAGCAGCAGCCGTCACCTCGTGTCTTCACGCGTGATTATTTTTAATATCTAATCCATAAATCAAATAAATCACACCTGGCCAGGGCTCAGTGGGCGGAGTCAGTAACACTGACAGACCTTTAGCCTCCACCTGCTCTGATTCAGCAGGTAGGCTTCCACCAGCTGCTTACATCACAAGTTCTTGTTCATCTCTCCAAACAACGGTTGATTCATGAATTCATCACTTCATGAAGGCGTTTCATGACTTCATCACTTCATGAAGGCGTTTCATGACTTCATCACTTCGTGAAGGTGTTTCATGACTTCATCACTTCGTGAAGGTGTTTCATGACTTCATCACTTCATGAAGGTGTTTCATGACTTCATCACTTCATGAAGGCGTTTCATGACTTCATCACTTCGTGAAGGTGTTTCATGACTTCATCACTTCATGAAGGTGTTTCATGACTTCATCACTTCATGAAGGTGTTTCATGACTTCATCACTTCATGAAGGTGTTTCATGACTTCATCACTTCATGAAGGTGTTTCATGACTTCATCACTTCATGAAGGCGTTTCATGACTTCATCACTTCGTGAAGGTGTTTCATGAATTCATCACTTCGTGAAGGTGTTTCATGACTTCATCACTTCATGAAGGCGTTTCATGACTTCATCACTTCGTGAAGGTGTTTCATGACTTCATCACTTCGTGAAGGTGTTTCATGACTTCATCACTTCATGAAGGCGTTTCATGACTTCATCACTTCGTGAAGGTGTTTCATGACTTCATCACTTCATGAAGGTGTTTCATGACTTCATCACTTCATGAAGGTGTTTCATGACTTCATCACTTCATGAAGGTGTTTCATGACTTCATCACTTCATGAAGGCGTTTCATGACTTCATCACTTCGTGAAGGTGTTTCATGAATTCATCACTTCGTGAAGGTGTTTCATGACTTCATCACTTCATGAAGGCGTTTCATGACTTCATCACTTCGTGAAGGTGTTTCATGAATTCATCACTTCGTGAAGGTGTTTCATGACTTCATCACTTCGTGAAGGTGTTTCATGACTTCATTACTTCATGAAGGCGTTTCATGACCATCACTTTATGATGACGTTTCTTGACTTCATCACTTCATGATGACGTTTCATGACTTCATCACTTCATGAACACGTTTCATGACGTCATCACTTCATGACTACGTTTCATGACTTCATCACTTCAAGATGACGATTCATGACTTCATCACTTCATGACTGCGTTTCATGACTTCATTACTTCATGAAGGCGTTTCATGACTTCATCACTTTGTGATGACGTTTCATGACTTCATCACTTCATGACGACGTTTCATGACTTCATCACTTCTTGATGACGTTTCTTGACTTCATCACTTCGTGATGACGTTTCATGACTTCATCACTTCTTGATGACGTTTCTTGACTTCATCACTTCGTGATGACGTTTCATGACTTCATCCCTTCATGATGACGTTTCATGACTTCAGCAATTCATGATGACGTTTAATGACTTCATCACTTCATGATGACGTTTCATGATTTCATCACTTCATGATGACGTTTCATGACTTCATCACTTCTTGATGACGTTTCTTGACTTCATCACTTCGTGATGACGTTTCATGACTTCATCCCTTCATGATGACGTTTCATGACTTCAGCAATTCATGATTCAACTGTTTCTCATCCTGCATGTTTCAACTGTTTCTCATCCTGCAGGTTTCAACTGTTTCTCATCCTGCAGGTTTCAACTGTTTCTCATCCTGCAGGTTTCAACTGTTTCTCATCCTGCAGGTTTCAACTGTTTCTCATCCTGCAGGTTTCAACTGTTTCTCATCCTGCAGGTTTCAACTGTTTCTCATCCTGCAGGTTTCAACTGTTTCTCATCCTGCAGGTTTCAACTGTTTCTCATCCTGCAGGTTTCAACTGTTTCTCATCCTGCATGTTTCAACTGTTTCTCATCCTGCAGGTTTCAACTGTTTCTCATCCTGCAGGTTTCAACTGTTTCTCATCCTGCATGTTTCAACTGTTTCTCATCCTGCAGGTTTCAACTGTTTCTCATCCTGCAGGTTTCAACTGTTTCTCATCCTGCATGTTTCAACTGTTTCTCATCCTGCAGGTTTCAACTGTTTCTCATCCTGCAGGTTTCAACTGTTTCTCATCCTGCAGGTTTCAACTGTTTCTCATCCTGCAGGTTTCAACTGTTTCTCATCCTGCAGGTTTCAACTGTTTCTCATCCTGCAGGTTTCAACTGTTTCTCATCCTGCAGGTTTCAACTGTTTCTCATCCTGCATGTTTCAACTGTTTCTCATCCTGCAGGTTTCAACTGTTTCTCATCCTGCAGGTTTCAACTGTTTCTCATCCTGCATGTTTCAACTGTTTCTCATCCTGCAGGTTTCAACTGTTTCTCATCCTGCAGGTTTCAACTGTTTCTCATCCTGCAGGTTTCAACTGTTTCTCATCCTGCAGGTTTCAACTGTTTCTCATCCTGCAGGTTTCAACTGTTTCTCATCCTGCAGGTTTCAACTGTTTCTCATCCTGCAGGTTTCAACTGTTTCTCATCCTGCAGGTTTCAACTGTTTCTCATCCTGCAGGTTTCAACTGTTTCTCATCCTGCAGGTTTCAACTGTTTCTCATCCTGCAGGTTTCAACTGTTTCTCATCCTGCAGGTTTCAACTGTTTCTCATCCTGCAGGTTTCAACTGTTTCTCATCCTGCAGGTTTCAACTGTTTCTCATCCTGCAGGTTTCAACTGTTTCTCATCCTGCAGGTTTCAACTGTTTCTCATCCTGCAGGTTTCAACTGTTTCTCATCCTGCAGGTTTCAACTGTTTCTCATCCTGCAGGTTTCAACTGTTTCTCATCCTGCAGGTTTCAACTGTTTCTCATCCTGCAGGTTTCAACTGTTTCTCATCCTGCAGGTTTCAACTGTTTCTCATCCTGCAGGTTTCAACTGTTTCTCATCCTGCAGGTTTCAACTGTTTCTCATCCTGCAGGTTTCAACTGTTTCTCATCCTGCAGGTTTCAACTGTTTCTCATCCTGCAGGTTTCAACTGTTTCTCATCCTGCATGTTTCAACTGTTTCTCATCCTGCATGTTTCAACTGTTTCTCATCCTGCAGGTTTCAACTGTTTCTCATCCTGCAGGTTTCAACTGTTTCTCATCCTGCATGTTTCAACTGTTTCTCATCCTGCAGGTTTCAACTGTTTCTCATCCTGCAGGTTTCAACTGTTTCTCATCCTGCAGGTTTCAACTGTTTCTCATCCTGCAGGTTTCAACTGTTTCTCATCCTGCAGGTTTCAACTGTTTCTCATCCTGCAGGTTTCAACTGTTTCTCATCCTGCAGGTTTCAACTGTTTCTCATCCTGCAGGTTTCAACTGTTTCTCATCCTGCAGGTTTCAACTGTTTCTCATCCTGCAGGTTTCAACTGTTTCTCATCCTGCAGGTTTCAACTGTTTCTCATCCTGCAGGTTTCAACTGTTTCTCATCCTGCAGGTTTCAACTGTTTCTCATCCTGCAGGTTTCAACTGTTTCTCATCCTGCATGTTTCAACTGTTTCTCATCCTGCATGTTTCAACTGTTTCTCATCCTGCATGTTTCAACTGTTTTTCATCCTGCAGATGTGTCTAACTGCTCAGTCACATCTGTGTGTGTGGTCTGCTCATCTTTGTGGTTTACTTTTCATTTCAGATGCTTTTTATATGATAGTTTATTGTTGTGTGTACCTCATCTGTGTTCTTTGATCACAACACTGAGTCGTCGAGGCTCAATGAGACTAACCTGTAGAAATAAAGCTTGAACTTATCTGTGGTGTTCGATGTGATTTCACTCCTGATTCTTGCTTCTCTTTCATGCACAGAACAATCTGAGACGTCCTCGTTCTTGTGTTCAGATGTTTCTTTTTCTTTTTTGTGTGTTTTTCATGCCTGTTTCTTGTGAACTGTTGCTCGCCAGGTGCAGCCGCCAAACTCTCGCAGCCTGGTGGCCTCGCAGAAGGACCCGCGAGTGGGTGAGGGGTTCCAGGGCTGCCTGGACTCCGTCATGCTGAACAACAGAGAGCTTCCCCTGCAGAACAAACGCTCGCAGTACGCAGAGGTGGTGGAGCTGACGGAGCTCAAGCTCGGCTGCATTCTCCACCCTGACGCGTGCCAGCGTCAACCGTGCCGCAACGGAGCCACCTGCACCAGCCTGCCCTCTGGTGGTGAGAAGCTGGAACTGCAGCGAGAAGCTGCAGGTCTTCATTTAGAAGCTGCTTTCAAACAGGAAGGTCCACATCAGCCAGGACCTCAAAATTAAATATTAACGGTGCATGAAATACACAAATATCTGCTATGTGATCCAAAATATTTAAACTAATTCCTAAGAATGAAATAGTCATCAGGCAAAGGTGTCTGAGTAACAATAAAGGTTGGTTATTTTGTTTTTCTGCATCAAACTGTGTCATAATATTTGCAATATACTTTTAACACAATATGAGGGTTGTTATTTTACTGTAGAAAATAATTTATGGACCTTTGTTCAGCTAAAAGTATGTGGACATTAAATACCTGCATGACTGGTAATGAGCAACATTCTCATCAGAACAATGCAGAAAGAAAAGTTTATTTTTCTTATTTGATTACTTCTTGAATCATCAGGACAGTTCAGGTGTAGCACATCCAGAGAGCCAACCTTCTTCTCATCTTCATCATCCTGAGCACTGTCTGCACATGTTTATGACAAACTGTAGAAATATTTCACTGGTTATCTGCTCTGACTCTGTCGACCCCCCAGGGTTCAGGTGCAGCTGCAGTCCACAGTTCACTGGGGGCAGCTGCGACGTGGAGATGACCGTGTGTGTTCCTAACCCCTGTCAGAACGCTGGAGTGTGTCGAGCTGTCGGCAGCGCCTTCCTCTGCAGCTGCAGGAGAGGCTTCAAGGGTCTCATGTGAGTTCTGGTCCAAACACACCTCGCACTGACGGCTTCACTTCACTTAATAATCACCCACACACACACACACACACACACACACCAAGTTCTTCACTAAACACGTGTTTACAGAGAAGCGAGCTGGACCTTCTCATCCTGTTTGACACACACCAAGCCGTGCTTCTGATGTTTCTTTGTTCTCAAACGTTCCACTTCAGCTTGTGTTCACGTCAAAACAGGCGTTCCACACATTATTTTATATTAAGGCTGGAACTACTCTGACTGATGAAGCCCTCTGGAGTGAGGGTGAAACGTTTCTACTAAAAAGAAACTGTCCAGATGAACTGATTGAGAATTATCGGATTATTTTATATTTTTTTTCTGTTCAATAACATTGATTAACAAATAAGTTTAAAAAAATCACTGCTTTGACCGAGACTTCCAGTCAGCAGAGTGTTTGAACAGTTATCACACTTAATGATCCACATTGTACCTCTCTGTGCAAAGCACTTTACACAGTTTCTCATTCACACACATGCACAATGGTGAGAAATGAAGGATTTTGTCAGGAGTGAATTAAACTCAGGTCCAGCGTGGCTGCAGGAGCGTCTGGAGATTTCCTGGTGGTCTGGTCTGATGTGTGGGCTGCAGGACCAGCGCTCCTGGTATTTTTATTTTAGAACTTTTGTATTAACAACATATAAACACAGAACACACCGCGGCTGGGACCGCCAGCTATAGCTTTTTTTCCCCAACCTGTCAATCAGTCCAGCAGGCGTGTCAGCAAATGACCAGTCGGCAACATCAATTTGTCCTGAAGGTAAACGCCCCTCGTCTGCGGAGCTGCTCTGCAGCCGCTCAGGGTGCACGCTCGAGCATGAAGTCTGAACTCTCTGTGGACAGTGTGCACAGTTTCCACGCAGCTGACAGGACGCAAGAGTGTACTGGGGGCTTTAGGTTCAGGACAGAAAGAAGACAAACTCTTCTGAGCAGGTGATGAGTTTCTGGCTGAAGTGGAACTCTTGCTTCGTCGTACCTCTCCTCTCTTTTGGAAGTTGTTAAAGATCCGTACAGACTGTGACTGGAAACACTTTACAGAGATTTAAACTAAGTACAGTAGTCCCTTGAAACTTCACACAGCAGCCTGGTCTCTGTTCTGCTGTGACAGCCTCAGAAAGAGAAAGGAGGGTTGGGGTGAGGTCTGGCTTTCCCCTTCACCACAGCTCAGGGAGCAGGGATGAACAGATCAGATGATGAAGTCTAAAAAAGAGACTCACTCAGATATAAAACTGACCCTCTGCCCTCTCCTTTCTCTTTCTGAGGAAAAAGAAAGGGGGGGGGGTGTCTGTCTTGTACCTGAGTGAGGCGTACGAGCGACATGGATTGTTTATTTAAAATAATCAAGGGCGACCTGAACCGAGTCTTTAGGAACAAGAAAGATGGATGCTTCAGGCACGAGACCATCACACAGTCTGGCAGAGACTGCTGTGACTTGGTGCTATTTCAATAAACTGAACTTAATAGATCTAGTTTTAACGAATATTTACTTCACTAGCAAGGTTAGAATATATTCATCCATTCATCCATCCATTCATTGGTGTATGAATGTGATAAAGCTCTCATTATTCTTTGTACAGATCTAGTAGATGCTGTATGAACGGGTAAATGAGGCACAGATTGTTGTAAAGAGCTTTGAGTGTCTTGATGAGATAGAAAGGCGATACAGTATATGAGTGCAGTCCGTCCATACATACAGTACATACATACATACAGTACATACATACATACGTACATACATACATACATACATACAAACATACACATTTTTAATGCTGGTACATGTTGGAGCCACTGAATAAATCATTTGAAACATAACCCTTTCCCTGTATCCTTTCATCCTGCAGTTGTGAAGAAGACGTCAATGAATGTGACCGCAGCAACCCTGAGGGTCAGTGTGAGAACGGAGGAAGTTGTGTCAACACTCCTGGCTCTTTCTACTGTAACTGCACCCCGGGCTTTGTGGGTCAGCGCTGCAGCCTGCGGGCTGTTGTTGTTCCTGACATGCAGGCTGGTCATGCTGTGGTTGGCAAAGAAGAGCTGATTGGCATCACTGGGGTCTTTTTTGTCATCATCGTCTTGATAATCCTTTTCATAGCACTCCGTAAGAAAGCCTTTCAGAAGAACTACTCACGGAGCAACCTGTCTCTGGTCCAGGACCCGGCCACTGCAGCTCTCCTCAACAAGGCTAACTGTGTTCAGTTTAAGACTCTGCACTGCTCACCCGGAGACCCTCTCAGCTTGTACTCAGAGACGGGTTTAGACCCTACCATGGTGGGAGGGGTTGGGGTGATGGGACCTCCACAGGTTCCTGTGAGACCCATGGCGTACACACCTTGTTTCCAAGCAGAACCACTGTCCAAACTAGAGAAGATGTCCGATGGTCATGTTGTAGAGCACACAGAAATGAGCACTTTTCACCCTGATTCACCAAGAATCCTCTGTGGAACCACGAGGAGAGGGGTGGTGGTGTGCAGCGTGGCCCCCAACCTACCGCCGGTGTCGCCTTGCCGCTCAGACTGTGACTCCATACACAAGAGTCCTTTAGCAGGAGATGAAGGTGAGTTTACCACGACCATTTGAATGAAAGGAAAAGAATGTGAGTGAGAAACTGCTTCATTGAATGTTTTGTGTTCATACTGATCAGTTCAACTCCATTCTGCATTTCATACGTTTTGTTATTTATCAGCGATAAGTGTATTTAGTATCTTCTCTGAAGGAAGACAGCAAGTTTTATAACTGAAGCTTTATATCAGATATTTGTCCAGTTTAAACACATTCAATTATCGTTCATTTAACTATCGTCACATTAAAGCTGCAATATGTAGTTTTTGAACACGCTGGCACTTCGAAACATTTTGAACAGAGACACGTTTCTGGTCCCTCCTCACTCAGAGCCATATATGACTCAGCTCCACCTCGCTCGCGCTGCAGCCTGGAATGCTCCGCCTCCTCCACATGTCCCGTCTCAACCGCTGCAAAGTTCTGTGATTATATGTTAATAAAACGTTCTAAAAAATAAAATAAAACCATCCAGCAACACAAAAACACCCTGAAATCTGCAGAGCTTCACGCAGCCACGTTGGACATGATTTAATTCGCTCGTGACAAATCCACTTCCTCATTTCTGTCAGTGAAGGAAGAAGCGGCTGTGGGCTCGCTGCTGGTTGACAGGCGGGGGCGTGGGTTATGCCTGGTCCTCACTAAACGCATCAAAAAGCTCCCAACGCACCGTGTTTGCTGCTTGTCAACAGATGTCTGTTTCCACTGCAGACGCGCAGTGGGAGCAGCGTGTGGCTCCCTTCCCGGTCAGATAGTGTTGTTTTTCTGTGCACCGAGCAGATAAAATCAGCTTCACGTGAGCCTCGTTACTATTTGAGTGGGTTTTCTACGAGCCGAACTGCAGCTCCAAAAGTCTTTGTTGAGATTTAAACTTTTTTTTAATGTTTGGGGTGATGAACGCTCGAGTGGACAGCAGCAACTTTAAAAATGCCAGGTTTTCCTACCGGAGGCTGTTTTCGTCCACAGAAAGTCCCGTCGTCGTTGCGTCCTCACATAGCAGAGTCTCTCCCGATTGGTTGCTGCGACGCAGCGAGCAGCAGAAAGCAAGAAGCAGAAAGCAAGAATATTGTTGCTTTCTGCTGCTCTGCTGCGCGCGTGCGTGGAAAGGGGCTGCCGGGTCCTGCTGCGCTGCTTGAAATGCTGAAGACGTGCCGCGTCACGCCCCGCTGCTCCAAGATGCGCGGCCACATAGACTTTCAATGTAAAGTGGCTGCTTCGGCTGCGCAAAAAGCATTTGGTGAGGATGTAGCATTAGGGGGTGAGAAGTTAGAAGCTCTGTTTTTATTGGCTGAATGGCTGGTTATAAAGTCTGTTATTATTGGCTGGTTAACCGCGGGCAGCTCTCTGGTTTTTATAAATGCTTTTATTACCACCGGGAGACGCCAGAGGAATATAGTTTTTTTCAGAGATTACATGTCAAACATCAATCTTTCAAGAGATAGTAGCAGAGTGAAGAAATATGTTTAAAAAAAAAGCTACATACTGAAGCTTTAATTCAAATTTCCTTCAAACTTCTAAAAACAAAAACATTGTCAATAAATTAACACAGTTGCCTGTCTATACGTGATTACCAGTAATCAAATCCAGTCAATAGGGCTGCGAATCTCTCAGTGTCTGGAGAATCGATTCGTTTCCGATTTTTGATGCACCGATTCAATTAAAAATCGGTTTTTGATTCTAAAACGATTTTCATTCCAGAATCGATTTTCGATTCAGAATCGATTTTTGATTCAGGATCGATTTTCGATTCTGGAACGATTTTCGATTCTGGAACAATTTTCAATTGAAATCATGAAAAGATTAAACAATAATGTAAACAAATAAAACATTTATTTAAAACAATAATGTATGCTTGTAGCAAACATTAATAATGTCAAATAATACAGTATAAATACAGCAGATGGGTATATGAATAGAATGCAGCAGCTTTAATCGGGTCCTGGAGGTCACTGGTGCCTATATCCAGCAGTCACTGTGCGAGAGGCAGGGGACACCCTGGACATGTCTCCAGTCCATCACAAATAATTCAAAATACAAACGTAAACAAAGATTTCAGCATAAACATTTAACTCAAAATAAAATAGACTTCAAAATCATATTGCATTCATCCATGTTTCAAATGTGTATGGATGGATTTTGTTTAAAAGATTTGTTTGGTAAATCTTTTCAACAAAAGCATCTATCCATCATCTTTACCCGCTTTATCCTTATCGGGTCCTGGAGGTCACTGGTTCGGGTCAGATTTCTTCTTCTTTCTGCCACCTTTCATTTTATGTATTCTTTCATATACTATGAGATATGGTTTTATTTTCTTTATCTTTTGGGTTTTAATGTTAAAAAAAAAAAAAAAATCGATTTTGGGGCTTTTAGAATCGATTCTGAATCGCCAGGACTAAGAATCTAGATTCTTTAAAAAAATAGATTTTTTTCCTGCACCCCTACCAGTCAGCTTATTTATGCCGTACGTTAAAAACAACAGAATGAAAAGCTGCATTTGGGTCAAGGATCTCAGCCAGAGTCAGATTATAAGAAACTTGTATAAAGTTATTGGTGCTGTGTGTTAAGGCTTCTAATGCCCGTTCTGTCTGCACAGCCAAAACGATTGAGATGGCAGAAGAAGAAACGTGTTTCCCGGGCAGCAACAAAGGCTCAGAGGTCCAGTCGCTGAGCTCCTTCCAGTCTGACTCCTGTGACGACAACGGTAAGACCCAGCACGAAGCAACACGCTGCTCTGAGATATTTCAAATGTTTCTTTTGCTCGTTCATTTGTTTGGCTACAAAATGTGTGTTCTGTAGTTTTACATATTGCTTACCATTGCTCATTACAACCGGCATTTCCATTCTGGAGATAAACATGAGTGAATTTTTGGGATTAAACTACTTTTTTCTGAAAAGTAGAGGTTTGCAGAAACAAAGCAAAATGTTGAACCGTTCCTTCAGACTTTGGACGTGACATCTTCTCCAGAGTGTTCAACAGAGCAGCAGCTCTGGACTAGATCTGGATTAGATCTGGATTAGATCTGGATTAGATCTGGACTAGATCTGGATTAGATCTGGACTAGATCTGGATTAGATCTGGACTAGATCTGGATTAGATCTGGATTAGATCTGGATTAGATCTGGATTAGATCTGCATTAGATCTGGATTAGATCTGGATTAGATCTGGATTAGATCTGGATTAGATCTGCACTAGATCTGGATTAGATCTGGATTAGATCTGGATTACATCTGGACTGCACCTGACCCATGATACTTTAGCTTTGTTCTACTGTCGAGAAGTTAAACTTCTAAGTAGCACAACGATGCATCCCCAAACATTCACAAAGGTTTTCTGACAAGATGTGTGTTGCCAACCCATTTTCATTCCAACGTGTCGTATTTGACCATTTGCTGAATGAGTCTGTAGGAGATGCACAAAGAGGTCTTCATTGTAGCCACAAAACTATTTGGCTTAACTTTTGGCTGCTGCCTACAAGTTCAGCTCACACAAAACATGAGAACTGAGGACTTACCTGGTACATTAGAGAGGACACACTGAGATGGTGTGGACATGTCCAGAGGAGGGACAGTGGGTATATTGGTAGAAGGATGTTAGAAATGCAGCTGCAGGAAAAAGACAAATAGGAGATATATGGATGCAGTTAGAGAGGACATGGAGGTAGTTGGAGTGAGGACAGAGGATGCAGAGGACAGAGTGAGGTGGAGGAGGACTCACTGTGATGACCTTTTGACGAGGGAACAGCTGAAAGAAGAAGTGTACATGACGACTTGTTGGATCTGAAAATGGAGCATGTTCAACCTGTCTGGATGGTCTGGAGCCAAATATCCCATTTTAGTGGAAGAAAACAAACAAAACATTTTAGTTGGCATGAAGCTGGTACCACACTGGTCTAGGACTGTTGCTGACTAGTTCACTTTAACCTCTCATGCTGCTTCAGCCCTAGATCACATTGAGATGGAACGACGGCGTCTCAGGCCTGGCTTGAAGCTTTTTAAGAAGTTTCTGTGACTGACCAAAGGAGATGTAAGAGGGGACGGTCTTTTCAGCCATGTCATTGAAGCATGGTTTTATAAGGGACCCTGAAACTGACCGTCTTTCAAAGCCATGTCTAAATCCTCATTTCCCTGCGATCCATCAGACTCATGAGCCGTGTGAGGCAGTTGGCATGAGAATGGGTTGTCTCTTGTTCCACATCCACAGTGTGCTTTGGTGCTCGTCTGCAGGAGTTTTGTTTTTGTGCTGTCATGTTCATTGAATCAGTCTGTTCTCTTCAACAAGTGATTTCAACAAAACTGCTCCAAACGTGTCTGCATCAGGCCGACCGCTGTCACCGCATTAACAAAAGTTTATCAGCTGGTGTTGTAAGAAATAAAACGGTCTCAGGTTTTTATTGCCTTGTTCTTGCAGTTCTTTATTTTTTAATGTATTGTTGTCTTTGCCTGCTCTATTAGTTCATTTATTTAAAATGTATATACATATGCATTAACAATATTTTGTGCAAATTCCCTTAAAGTCTAATTCACCAGAAGTGGCCAGGAGCGACAGAAGTTCTGCTTGTATTTCTATGTATAATGAGTGCGTCAGTGCTGTGAGCATGAGATGAGGGGCAGTGCCCTCTTTTCACTACAAATGCTTGTTTTTCAAAACTCATGTGCTCCTTGTTCTCCTCCTCAAGCCTCCATTGTGACTGTCATTCGACTGGTTAACGATGCAGTCGACACAATCGAGAGTGAAGGTACCATGTCTCATCTTCTCTGTGACTCGTGCTCTTCCATTTGTTGCTTTGTCTTTGAGTCTTTTCTGTTTTTTATTTGTTGACTCACACTTTTCGGGCTCAGCCAGACAAATCCCAAATGATCTTCAGAACTGTTTCCATTCTGGAACCAGCTCAGGTTTGTTGGTCCCAGAGGAAATGTAAACTCAGATTAGGAAGAAACGTTAGACACATTAAAGGGATAGGTCAGACTCTTTCAAGTGTGTTTTGTGGAAATGTTGTCAACGGTCAGCATCTTACCTGCAAGAGGCAGAGACCAGAGTCTTCTCAGTTTGGAGAAGGAGGGTGGTAGAGGAGCTGGGACTTTACAAATCTTTTAGTTTTCACACTGATTTTGCAAAATATTTGATATATTGTGAATCAATGTTGATCACATACAGTACTGTGTTCCGAGTTGATCAGCGTGGATCAAGCAGACTAACCACCGGACACTGATCACCTGAACTCTGTAAAGGTTTAGTTTTCACACGACTTTAGTTCTGTTGCTTGGTTTCTCCTGCAGCAGCTGCACATCATGAGTGGTCCTGCACAGACCGGGTCCTGCAGACCTGTCTGACCTCCTTCACTTGTTTTTAGTTTTCTGCAGGTCCCTGCTGCTCTTCCAAGGTTCATCAGGAGCCTCATGTAGGAACTGAAGGTTGATGTAGGGACAAACTGTGAAAACTGCTTCCTCACAAAAATATTCAGATCTGTCAAACCTTACGCACGTTTCGTTGCACCTTCATACAAACTGATGAACATGGAGCGGAGACGATCACATGAAGATCCGTCTAAGAGACAACAATGTAAACGCTGATGAACTGGTGTTTGTATGAACTGCTGTGAAGTTCAGGAGGCTTCAGTTTTTGCTGAAGCTGTCTTGTTGTCTTGATAACCAAACTGAGAAGACTCTGGCTCGTGTCCACTGCAGGAAGATGATAGTTCTTATAACGCCTCCTCCAAGAACTGTTACGTAGGGTCAGCAAAAGAAAGTGCTGGCGTCCTGAAACACTGCAGGTGCTCAGCTGCTGGCTGTTGCTCCAGCTTTTTGTTTTTTAATCAAATAAAGGTCCTTGTTTCCATCTCAGATCAAACAGTGATCCCTGGACCCTCTCAGGCGGCCTCGCTCTCAGTTCAGTTTTTGACTACAAGGCAGATTGTTCTTGTTGCGTCCCAGCCACGTTACGTAATGAGGGCAGGAGTCATGAGATCAAGAGAAAGATCATTTCTACCCTTCATGTTGTGTGAGGGCAGCAGTGCTCCTGTTCTCCGTTTCTTATCCTGAAGCTCTCAGGAGACGCTAAACATTTCACACTGTCTGAGAGTCACATGCTTTATACTCTGGAAGTCATTTTCATTCATAATGCTGTTTTTATATTATCTCATTTAACTGTGGGCCAACTCATTACAGACAGAAGCTGGTTGGATTCACAATTTGAGGCGATTTGCCAGAAAAGTATGTTCCTGGCTGTG
>JBBPBX010049431.1:0-25357 GCA_038048925.1 Garcialebias charrua
ATAATAAGGTCGTCCAAACACAAGTTAGTAAATAAACTAATCAGGTTTAAACTACCGTACTTTCCCACCCTATAAGTCGCATTGTCCAATTTGAACTTAGAAACGCTAAGCCTAAAACCCACAACAAAAACTAACCTTAACAACCGTTTAAATCCACGAGATTTAATTTTGACCTCGGTCATAAAGTTGAGACTGTTTTTCTTGTGTGTTGCATTTTGGAATCTGACGACAAGAGTGTGTCGAAGCAGTGAAACGTTGTTTCCTTGTTGTTTAGTCATTACTGTTGTCATTAGTTGAGATATTGTTTGGTTCTGAACACTCCCAGCCAAAAAGGTTTTGTATTAACATTGGTTAATGAATGATATGGATTTAACTATGCCAACATGCAGTTCGTTTTGTTAAATCTCAATCGTCGAAGAGTCAATGTAGTTTAAAGCTACTCAAGGTACCATAAACTACATTGACCTCACAATTTCTAAATTGAACCGATTCGATCGTTTCTATTCTAGATTGTCTATTCATTTTGATGAGTCTCGCCATAGACTTCAAAATTTATTAGGAATACCAAATCCTACGTCGTTCGTCTAAAAGACAACAGACATTTAGATCAAACTATATTTCATTTTTATTTTAGTTTAACCTAAACTAAGTAATGAATGGAGGAATAGTTTGGAATTAGAGGCCTTCGTTACAGAAGCCCTCCAAAATTTTATAGGTACAGATCCCTATATCTAATTTTACAGAATTGATCCACCCCTTAATTGGTAATTGTAGCTGATCTAAACCATGATAGCTTACATACCAGGTGCATATAGGTAAGGCTTAATGTAAAATCCCAATCATAAGCCCACCTTAAAAAACCACATAATTGCATGACACATAGAACCAGAGTGGCACTGACTGGAAACCAACCAGCCACCAACCATCGATGTGGGGACCTGCAGCTCCAACGCTTGGTCTTCAACCTTCGTCCAAGGGCCGCCTCCTCTGCGTCAATCGAGGGATCCCCTCTACATGCTGATTATGAAAACAATTGGTGCTGATCAATCAACAAAGCTAATCGTTGTGGAATTACTGCTATGGAATTACCGCTGTGGATTATAAGACTTTGTTTCCCAAAGGATCACAGACTTTGTTTTCCAAGAGTTAACAGACTTTGTTTTCCGAAGGATTAAAAGCTTTTCGCAATGGGATTACCTCTGAACAGTATGGAATTTCCAAAACTTTATGGGATTATAATTTTTGATTTTTCTTTTCCACTTGCTGGATTACTTCAAGATCAAAGACAGTTCAAGGTTTCCTTTCGTGTTGGACCCCATCCCCAAGGACTGGCGATGGCTTCCAAAAGGGGGGAGATGTAATGGACCTACCCAGGGTCAAATTAGGGTCTTTGAACTGTCCAGTGATGACCTTTACTGACCACTCAGTAAAGCAAGACATTTACTACAAAATCATTCATTTAGCTATAATCTGATAAATATAGTCACCAAAAGAGACTATTTCTATCTTTGATTTTATTCTAATGTGATCAAAAGAATAACTTTCGTCATTTTCATGATGTGTGCTTTTAAGCTGTGTTATTCTGTGAGAGTTAAACTGTGTTCACTGCTGTGTTAAAGGGAAATATCGGGTCACAGAGACCCGACTGTTTTGTTTAGAAATAAGAAGACAGTTTAATCAGTTGTTTTTCATGAACAAGGCTCCAGCTTTCTCTGTCTGTTCCTAAACATTTCCCTCTGCTGCTGGCTTGTAACCTTGGGTTTGATAAGGCAAGTGAACTCCTCTCTGTGTTCCTGTCTTTTTAAGTTCTAACTGGGCGGAAACGCTTCAGTCTTTGAATGGACAGAGAGTTTGAATGGACGGAGACCTGAAAGCTCTCTGCCTTGCAGCTGGTCACCGTTTGATTCATCATATGAAGAAGTGATCATTATTTTGAAATAGCATTGGATTTCCAACTTGAATTAAACAGTTTGAATTAAACAGTCTTTGACTTAACAAACATTGAATTCAATAATGCTTATACAAGTAACACAAGGTTATTCATTAACACAAAAAGAGGAATAAGAGAGTCTCTTATGACTTATTGTGTTTTGATTCAAAATAATGTAATAAAATAGTGTTAATGTCCTTTTTCTGAGAGTATCAGTGAAAAGGTGTCACTGGGACAGTTCAAGTATCAGAACGGGCATGGTCATGCCCACTACATTATTTTGCCTTAACAATTCAAGCTTTGCTGTGAGCAGCTGTAAAGCTTCATCATAATTGTTATCCCCCATCTTTTTGTTTTGACTTTGTTTGAATAAATAAGACGGTATTTATTATAGTGTATGCAAATAAATGCTTTCTTAGCGGTGAGTTATTTAACTAAAACAGCTTTCTGGGTTTGTTCCTGTAATCTATAAACAAGTCTTTCCTTCATTCAGTACCTTTTTATTTATTTTAGGTTTTACCTTCAATGAAAAATATGGTAAGTTAAGCCTTCGTGGCCGTATTAACTTAATAGACCTATCTTTTAAAACAATTACTATTAAACCACGCTTAATGTTTTCTGTCTTTCACTCAAACGCCTTCTTAAAGATTTCAAATAAATGCAATGTTCACACTAAAATGTTAGCAGATTTTGTTTTATTTTGCTCCAAGAGAATGTATTTCAGATTCAGTAAAACTGTTTTGAGTTGCCGCAGTTATCTGGAGTGAAAAATGTAATTTTGTTTGTTATTTTAAACTTTTTATTTAAAATAAACTGGAGTCATTAATTGTACACAGAAAAACGTTAAAAATGCCATTTTTAACTAAAAGTGTACAGTTGTGCACACCAATTCTGTTTAAAATGCAGAGATGTGAAGAGCTTAATGTGGAAATGCTCTGTTCTCCATCTTTTTTTTAATTTAATTTGAAAATCAAATAAAAGATGCTTTCTGAGTGTTATTTTAAATCTATTCAGTATTTAAAATGAGCATAATTGTTTGTCTGTACCTCTGTTATTCTAAAATTTGTATATAGAATAAACAGGAGTTTTTGTTTGTGTACAGAACAATTTTAAAAGCTGGTATTTCACCATAAAAATGCTGACTTTTCATGATGTTCTATGAGAAAACTCATCTGTTAACGTCTTTTAACCAACAGGGGGCAGATTCAAGTCTTAAACTTATCACGAGGTGACCTTTTCTTTCTACTTCCGGCCGCTAGAGACGGCTTGGTTGACTTCTTGCAGCCTAGACGTTAGCTTGCGAGTAGCATCTAACAACTCGGTAAAAATATCAACATTGGAAAGAGTTTGAGCCAGTATGTGAAAAACGCTCGAACTGCGTTCTTGTCAGAGACACATCTGTATGATTAGACAGTTTAGATGGCTTAAATTGAGTTTTTAAACTTTTAGTGAAATCTCCGTTCATCTTGTGTTGAGGGACACGTAATCTGAAGACAGAGAGGGGGCGGGCCGACGCAGCAGCGTGCGTGGCGCGTCACCAGCTTCCAGCGAGGCGGAGCTCGCTACTCAGATACGTGACGTCAACCAAACAATCACAGCGCTTGTAGTTCTTTTCCCAAGCAACTGTAAAGGATTATCAGGAGGTCACTATTAATACTGACCTCTTTACCTTAATTAACTTACTTATTCAGATTGAATAGTAATTTCACGGATTCTTTTCTTTTTCAGTTTACCCAATATTTCTGTGATCTTTATGATGGATAAATAAACAAAGCCATTAAGTGACAATGGACATTGACTTAGTTTGGTATGCCAGGCGACACTACCATTTATTTAAAATAAATCAACTAAATTAACACCATTACACTTGATTGACATGATTTCACTTTCTTTCAATTTACTACGTCAGCACACTTGAATTATAACAACAGACATAAATACTAGATGTTAAACATATTTAGTCTGAGGGCTCTTTAACTTAATTAGTTTCCAGCTTAGATTGAGAGGGAAAAGAATAGGAGGAGAGATGGTTTAAAGGAAATTATTGTGAGCATGAGACCAAAGTGACACTTCTCATCCGACTTCTGCTAAAATCCAGGTACGTTTGTAAACAGCTCTTTACCTTTTGACGACAGCCCGGTAAGAGAGAAGACCTTGTAGCTTTTCAGATGTACGGGTCCGTGTGGGAACCAGCACCTCTGAGCAGGTTATTCGTTTACGTTTCCAACGTCTCCTGGTTTCCGCATCGACCATCAGAAAATGTGTCAGCTTCAGGCCTCTGACTTCAAGATAAACTTATTCCATGAAGGAATAAACAAAGTCTTGAGCTTACGCTCGTTCGAAGTGGACCCATAACAACATGTTATCAGTCCCAGCTGGATGACGAGTCCTTAGCGCGTGACTGGTGGTCATTCAGCTCTTTGGGAAGGTTCACATCTCTTTTGAAGCTCCCAGAAACTCTGAAGCGTTCAGCAAAAGTTAGAACTTAAAAAGATCATGAGATGAGAGATGAGACTTGTGTCTCTTTCATTGGTCCGTGGACCAGTCGAGCAATTCACTTGCCGTTATCACGACCCAAGGTTACAGCCCGAGCAGAGGGAAATTGTTTAGGAAAAGACAGAGCAGCTGGAGCCCTTTCATGAAAAACAACAGATTAACTGTCTTCTGACTTTCTAAACAAAACCGTCCGGTCTCTGTGACCCGAGACTTCACCTTTAACACAGCAGTGAACACAGTTTAACTCTTACAGAATAACACAGCTTAAAAGCACACATCATGAAAATGACAAAAGTTATTCTTTTGATCACATCAGCCTAAAATCAAAGATAGAAATAGTCTCTTTTAGTGACTATGTTCTCAGATTACAGCTAATGGAATGATTTTGTAGTAAATGTCTTGCTTTACTGAGAGGTCAGTAAAGGTCATCACTGGACAGTTCAAAAATCTTAGTTTGACCCTGGGTAGGTCCACTACACAACCATGGTGAATGTAGTTTTATTACCTTCGACCAATGCAGTGCCGGAAATGACGACAGAAGTGGGCTGGTCGCAACGGCGTGTGTTCCCAATTCAGCGAATCAGCGCTCGCTACGAGAGTGATTGACAGCTCACAGCCCTCGTTTATCCAATCACAGCTCATAAACAAACATGCATGACACGTCTCTTTAACGTTAGCTTAGCACAATAGAGCGCAACTTTATAGACTCTTAACTCAAACGCTTCAAATTAACTCCCCAAAACTCTGAAACGTGGCAATCACATTTAAAACAGGCACAACTTAGCTACGCATAGTAACCCAGCACTGCAGCTGTTGAACAAACACGGACTCTCTCGGAGCGCGTCAAGGTCGGTTCCGGTCCACTTTTTCATGGAGCAGAAACTCTGGTCTGAACAGAACCACTATCCGACAACGTTCTAACAGTAATATGCTTTTTTGACCTGCTCTAACATGTAAAAATACCAGCACAGCAATCTTGTAGATGTTAAATTAGCTTTTCAGGCAATTTGACTCGGCGGTCATTTTGCAGTGAGATTGCCTCAGCTTGTGCACAACGTAATCTGGACCGGGTCCTTATCAGAACCACCAGACACTTCCAACACAGCGTGACAGATCCCCACCAAACTACTTATAGCGTTTCAAAAGTTGAACAAATAACAATTTCAGCTTCAAATGTCATTAACTGCAGTCCTGCAATCGTTCTGAACACTTTTCCAGCCAAAATAATTAATCTGTTAGAGTCTAAAACTTGGATCCTAATATGCAAACATGACGTTACAGTTCATGAGAGACCACAGATTTATCAATAAACTTTCAGAAACCGGTACGAGGCCACCAGATGAAGTAAACATGAGGGAGACCATATATCGTGTCTTTAAACACATATAGTGTCACCCAGATGTAAAGGATTATGAGGAGGTCAATATTAATACTGACCTCTTTACCTTAATTAATTTACTTATTCAGATTGAATAGTAATTTCACGGATTCTTTTCTTTTTCAGTTTACCCAATATTTCTGTGATCTTTATGATGGATAAATAAAACAGAAGCCATAGAGTGACAATGGACATTAACTTAGTTTGATATGTCAAAGAGACACTATCATTTATTTAAAATGAATCAACTAAAATCAACACCATTACACTTGATTGACATGATTTCACTTTCTTTCAAATTAATACGTCAGCACACTTAAATTCAACACAACAGACTTCAATACTGGATGTTAAACATATTTAGTCTGTGGGCTCTTTAGCTTAAAATAGTTTCCAGCTTAGAATTGAGGGAAAAAGATAGGAGGAAAGATGGAGAGATGGGTTAAAGGAAATTATCTTGAGCATGTTACCAAAGTGACACTTCTCATCAGATTTCTGCTAAAATCCAGGTACGTTTGTAAACAGCTCTTTACCTTTCGACGACGAGTCTGATAAAGAGATGACACCAGCCTGTAAGATGCACAGTCCTTCAGGCCCAGTTGTCCGAACTGGTTATTCGTTTACGTTTTCAACGTCTCCTGGGTTCCGCTTGGTCATCAGAAAATATGTCAGCTCCTGGCCTCTGACTTCAAGATAAGCTTATTCCAGGAAGGAATAAACAAAGTTTTGAGCTTACGCTCGTTAGAAATGGATTCATAACAGCATGTTATACAATCCTTAGCTGAATGACTGTCCTTGGCGGGTGACAGGCATTCATTCAGCTCTTTGGGACGTCTCCATGTCTTGAAGTTCCCAGAAACTCTCAGGAACCTTCTGGTTCCTTCCAAACTCTGAAGCGTTCATGCAAACAAACGCTTTTACTCAAAAATGTTGAGATTAGAACACACTTTCCTCATTGGTCCGTGGGCCAAGAGGAGTGTGAAAACGTGAAGTGAAAAACTCAAGGTTGACAGCAAGTCTGCTTAGATAACAAAGAGGAATGTTTTGGAAAAGTGTCTGAAAGAGAGGAGACATCTCGACGCTACCGAGAGTTTCAGCTGAACTCAACAAAAACAACTCCTGAGCAAGTCAATCTGACACCTCATTCAACTTTGTCATAGATATTTTGAGTAGACACTTTCATTTGGTCAAGCAACACAGTAATACTACATATTAAAAGAATAACAGCATATAACATATATCATGAAAATGACAAAAGTTATTCTTTTGATCACATCAGCCTAAAATCAAAGATAGAAATAGTCTCTTTTGGTGACTATATTCTCAGATTACAACTAATGGAATGATTTGTAGTAAATGTCTTGTTTTACTGAGAGGTCAGTAAAGGTCATCTCTGGAACAGTTCAAACACACACAGGCGTATCAAAGTGGACACGGTCATGCCCTCTACAACAGTATATCAGTCAATGTCAAAACTTTACTTTTCATATTTTTTTTTTCATATTTTTTTTTTCCTTTCTACATACCATCCGTGTACTTTTTTTTTCCTTCTTCCCCTCTTCAAGTTTTTTGCATGCTTTGAGTCTTCCTGAATTTCTTTTATAAACTTGCTTGCGTCCTCAAAAGATTTAAATGTCAATGTTTTATTTTTAAATGTCACCAAAAGTGTTGCAGGATGAATTATTCCATTTCGAATGCCCAATTTACGTAGTTGATCTCGAATTGGGTCAAACTTTTTCCGAAGTTGGTGAAGCCCCGGGGCCAAATCTGGGTAAAAGCGGACCTGTTGTTCTTTATAATATATATCCTTCTTCTTTCGTGCTGCTCTCATGACCCCTTGCTTCTCACGAAGATTCACAAACCTCATCATCAGGGTTCTGGGTCGAACAGCACCGTCCGTCCTCCGGCCCAGTCTGTAGGCGGACTCCAGGCTCACCTTGGCCTGCAGGCCCTCCGAGGCCTGCGCCGCGTCGTTCCCCACCGCCTCAGGAATCCACCGCTCCAAAAAAGCACATAGGTCAGAGCCCTCAGCGCCCTCCGGAAGACCCACGAGTCGTAAGTTGCTTGAACGAGCTCTTGTTTCCAAATCCATTAATTTATCTCCCATCGATTTGTTGTTAGCCTGTAAGGTGCTAACGTTAGCTCGTAGCTTAGCCACCTCATCCTCTGCAAAGGAGATGCAGTCTTCTGTTGTGAAACCCGCTCGTTATAGTCTTTCATCTCCTGCTTCATGTTTTTTAGTGTTTCCAACACTCCAACGAGTTTAGAAGAAAATTCAGTTCATAGTGTTGTTATTGCAGATAGGATTTGGTCAAACTTACTGCTTTCTGTGTCGCTTTCTCCTTCCTGTTCCGCCATGTTTCTGTTAGCTTTCCGGGCTTCACTACGAAGGTTGTGGTCAAACAACGTAGTTTGTTTAGTCGTATCGCTTTTCCCTTTGTTTGTTTTAGGCATTATTCCTCAGAATGTCTCCCTTTTTTCTGCATTTATCACAGTGGACAGCTGTTATCTTAACATATTAGGGCAGTAGCTGCGGAGCGAAGCTGCATGCGTCTGCTCAAGCGGCCGCCATAACCGGAAGTCGAGTCCGAGATCTATCATTTTAAGACAGTAAATCATCCAAAACTCTCTTTAATAAACCCTCCCTGAATAAAAAGAAATTACAGATATTACCTGATCGCGCAGACATAATTTAAAATACATAAATAGCAACGTGTTTGCTCCTGTATCTCGGATAATGTTTGTTAGCAGCTATCTCGGCTAACAGAGTCCCGGTCGCGTCTGAGATCTATAATTTTAAGACAGTAAATCATCCAAAACTCTCATTAATAAACCCTCCATGAATAAAAAGAAATTACAGATGTTACCTGATCGCGCAGACATAATTTAAAAATACATAAATAGCAACGTGTTTGCTCCTGTATCTCGGCTAATGTTTGTTAGCAGCTATCTCGGCTAACAGAGTCCCGGTCGCGTCTGAGATCTATCATTTTAAGACAGTAAATCATCCAAAACTCTCATTAATAAACCCTCCCTGAATAAAAATAAATTACAGATGTTACCTGATCGCGCAGACATAATTTAAAAATACATAAATAGCAACGTGTTTGCTTCTGTATCTCGGCTAATGTTTATTAGCAGCTATCTCGGCTAACAGAGTCCCAGTCGCATCTGAGATCTATCATTTTAAGACAGTAAATCATCCAAAACTCTCATTAATAAACCCTCCCTGAATAAAAAGAAATTACAGATGTTACCTGATCGCGCAGACATAATTTAAAAATACATAAATAGCAACGTGTTTGCTCCTGTATCTCGGCTAATGTTTGTTAGCAGCTATCTCGGCTAACAGAGTCCCGGTCGCGTCTGAGATCTATCATTTTAAGACAGTAAATCATCCAAAACTCTCATTAATAAACCCTCCCTGAATAAAAAGAAATTACAGATGTTACCTGATCGCGCAGACATAATTTAAAAATACATAAATAGCAACGTGTTTGCTCCTGTATCTCGGCTAATGTTTGTTAGCAGCAAACAAACACAACCTATTGTTAGCATATGAATGTATTAAAGCAATCGAAGGGTTATTATTCATCCTATACAGTTATTGGACACTCGATCAATTGAAAAGTGATTTAGACAAGGTTTATTTTATACATAGGATGCTAAACACTCTGCCTGCTCTGCCTCCCCTCCCATTTGAACTGCCTTAACACAAAAAACTTTCTCACACATTACCACACAACACAAAGATTTTAACACTGGACTCTGTGTCATCAAACGGGTTATTCACTAAACTCTCGGTCATGTGCTCATTCAGTTTGCACTACTTCTCATATTTGCACTAATGTTTGTATTACATTACTGCCTATAGTCATACTACTGTTTACATTCACTGTTTACATTTATTAATACTGTTTACATTTATTACTACTGTTTACATTTATTACTACTGTTTACATTTACACTACTTTTATATCTACACTACTGCTGATACATATACAGTATTCTCTGACTAGCCTTATTTAAGGATGCCCAATGTGCCTTACTGCATATGCCACTTTGCCTCTATACCAACATCAACTACCTCATACATATACTGTGTACATTAACTCATATGCTGCTTTGCCACTCTTTGCAAATGTCAATGCTAGAACCTTCAGTTTATTTTATAGATATACTTTTTATACTACTATGCAAAAACTCAGGACAGTATTACACTTTTATTATTTCATTTTATGCTTATGTTCATTAAATGTTTAGTGTTTTAGTGTTGGTGTAAATTTTCATACTTTTATACTACTATGCAAAAACTCAGGACAGTGTTACACTTTTACTATTTTATGCTTATGTTTATTAAATGTTTCAGTGTTTTAGTGTTTAAATGGTTACTGTTGCACCAAGGGACTGAGAAAACGCAATTTTCAATCCTGTGTATGTCCTGTACATATTGCAGTTCTGACAATAAAGTTGACTTTGACTTTGACTTTGACTAAGTGAGGATAGCTTCGTGACGTAGCTTCTTTGTTCTTGGGTTGAGCTAACAGAGTTCCGATTGCGTCTGAGATCTATCATTTTAAGACAATAAATCATCCAAAACTCTCATTAATAAACCCTCCATGAATAAAAAAAAATTACAGATGTTACCTGATCGGCAGAAAGATGGTCGTTGCAGACATACGACTCTCAGTAGGAACCCATCGGTCCCTCGTTCTCTGTACTTCCATTCTAGGCAAAGTTTCTCATCTTTTGGGAATTTGTGAAGGCTCACTCGTTCACTGCTGATATTAGAACACCCAAATGCGCTACAACGTGACAGCATTTTTCAAGCTACACAAAAAAGAGGCGATCTTTCAGAAAAAGAATCTGTATGGCAAGCAACGTAAGTATGGCAAGCAACGTATGTATGGCAAGCTGTTAAAACACAAACAAACGGGCAAGGCTCTGCCTTATGCCCAGTGCCCAAGTGTACGTCACATGACGTTTTGCGGAAATTCTCGGATTTCTAGGGCCGTGTCCCAGAGAAAAAAATACTATAACTTGGAATTAAATTTTAATATATTTATAATTTATTTTGCAACAAAAAAACAGAGCTGAATGATATAAGATATATATGTTGTGACAAATATGCAAATTTCCAACATCATGTCACAATCCCTTTAAAGTCAAAATCAAAGAATTACAAGCATTTTCTGCTAAACATCTGGTGCTTTTGTATGATCTTGTATGATTGACAAGCGTTCCTGTAACGGAAATTTCCCTCTCCTAGCTTTTTCTGGCCTGTAACCCCAGTCAGTGGATCCTGAATTACATAAAACATTACTCCATCCCCTGCAATTCATGTCATGCCTGTAAGTCACACAGATATACTTCACTGCCCAAACAAATGACTCCTGCTTTGCACCACAATACACCACAGAGCAAAAATCAAACTTAACTGATGCAGTCACCCCGGCTGTGAAGTTAAACTATAGGAAATTAACTATCACGGATTTCTTTGATCTGATAATTTCAGTGTCTGTGCGTACCTGAATCTGAACATCTGCAAACTCTGTTTCACCTGTCCCTCTTCTGAGCAAGAAGTGAGGATCCTCATCACAAGACTTGTTGACATTGTTGTAACCAACTTCTGGGGAACCTATCTTAGCTTTCGGTTCAAACCACAGAATGAGGCCTAAAATTAAAACAATTCCCAAGGTTATCACACTTAACCTAATCACTCGATAATTCATTCTCCCTGTAACAATTATGTATAACAAACAATGTCCCCTTTTTATGTAATGTTATTTTAAGTTTGCTTTGATTTTTTTCCTCAAGTTGTATCGTGGCTTTGGGACAGGTCGATCTATGTTCCCAACTGGAGATGGAGGGTCAGCGTCACTCTGTACAGATGGCTCACTCAGCTCTTCAGACACACTCAGTCCTTCAGACGCGCCCAACTCAGCCAAGTCGTCTCATACCTGTTGTAGAGTGCATTGAGAAGGGTCAAAACTTTTAACACAATGCGTCTTATTTATCCAATTACTGAGTTTAACCTCAGTTAGCCAAACTTTTACACAATGAGATGTTACTGCAGCCACCTTGTACGGCCCGTCCCATCTTGGCTGCAACCAGTTAAAACGTGTTACCTTTCTTAGAATCCAGTCACTTGTTTCCACAAGGGCACCGTTCTGTTCTCCCTCTTCAGTCTGGATCATCTGAATCTGTTGAGAGATGCTCATTACAGTATTATTAAGCTTCTTCAAGTGCTCTGATATGTCATAATGTTGTAATTGTAACATAGTACTTTCTGAAGGCAAAGGATGGGTGAAAGGACATGGCATTTTCCTCCCTGTAAGTATCTCATGTGGGCTTACATTCAGAGTAGTGTTTGGAGTTGACCTTAAATTAAACAACACTATAGGTAGAGCATCAGGCCATTTCAATTTTATGTCCGCACAAACCTTTGCCAACCCTTCTTTAAGAGTGTGGTTAGCTCACTCCACAATGCCTTGCGAGGTTGGGTGAAAAACAGCTCCAAACTTGTGCTGTATGCCAAACATTTTCTCAACTTCTTTTAGTTCCTCGTTTGCAAAATGAGTCCCATTATCTGATCTGATCACTGAAGGGACTGCAAATCTGGGGATTAATTCCTTTGTCAACCACTTTATAACTTCTTTTGCCTTTTCAGTTTTAGTTGGATACGTCTCTACCCAGCGGCTATATGGATCTACACGCACAAGTAAATATCGTTTCCCATTTACTCGATTTCCAGCTCCCATATCAGTGAAATCAATCACAATCTCTTTCCATGGTGCTTGGGGCATTGGAAAACCACCTAGTCCAATTTTAAGTGCAACTCTTGGATTATGGTGACAACATATTTCACAAGTCTGTACAAAGTATTTTACAATGGAAAAAGCATACGGATTCCACCAGCTCTGTGAGATTAAGTCAATCAGTTTTGACAGTGGTGGGCAACGCTAATCCAAAAATTAATTACGCTATTTCTAAAGCACTTATTAATTTATTTAGGTCCGCAATTTCAAAAGCAATAATGTCTTATGAAAATTAGGGGAAGCTAATTCTAATCCACTAATTAAATTCAACAATTGGTAGCTAGCAAGTTATGCAATATTTGCACTACAGTATACTGCCAACTAGCGGTGCATGAACTGTTATACAGTAAGTTGTTTGAGTTTCAGAGTATTTAGTTTGGTTCTCTTCAACAGGTTTGACAAGGACAAAATGTACCCATTCCAAAGTCTGTTAGCTAAACTGCTGACATATTTGGCTGTTTTTTTCTTCTTCTTTTGTTACTTTTAGTACCACTAGATCGCATGTGTCAAACTCAAGGCCCGTGGGCCAAATCCGGCCTACCATAACCGTTTCTGTGGCTCTCTACACCCTAGAACTTCAAGATAACAGTTGTAAGCATGTTGCTCTCAGGTGGTGGGTCCCCATCCCTACACTCCCTGGTCTCTCTGTTAATTGTCTTGCTTATCTCCTCCATTTTGTTGTCCAGGTGTTTGTGATTGTCATGCTGTGTGTTCATGTACCTGTATATAAAGTCAGGGATTTTTTAATTGATAAAGCTCTGTATATGTTGTATAACACAATCATTGTTCCACATTTAATCTATTGTATTGAGGTTTGGGGAAAAGCATGCAAAACAATTACAAAGCCTGTTTTTATTTTACAAAAGAGAGCTGTAAGAGTAATCACCAGAAAACATTTCAGTCACCCATCAAACACCTTGTTTCTTCAGCTAAATTTATTGAAATTCCAGGAATTGGTAGAATATAGTATTTTATCAGTTATGTATAGGGCTCATAATAACACATTACCTTTAAATATCCAAAGACATTTTATAAAAAGACAAAGTTATTACAATCTCAAAGGGACAGATATTCATCAAACCACAATTCAGAACCAGCTTAAAGGGACGGTCTACCTCAATTCAGGGAGTTCGATTGTGGAATGTTCTGGAGAGTGATGTTAAAAATGCAAAATCAATGTATACATTTAAGAAAAAGGTCAAAAAGGACTTGCTCAAAAACTATATATGATGTAGCTTAGTGTGTTTGTGTATTACACTTATGTTGTACTTATGATGTAGCTTAGTGTGTTTGTGTATTACAGTTAGAGTCAGAGTCAGAGTCAGAGTCAGAGAGAATTTATTGTCATTTGCACCGCATGTAGTACATGTGTTGAAAACGAGATTATGTACACAGGGTCCCAGTTACATCCAACAACAAATGCAAGAGAAATACAATAATAACATCTAGGATTAACTAAGAGAGACATCACATCAGCTAGTAATACACTAAGCCCTAATGTAGTAGAAAAACATCATTATAAACAGCAGCACGAACATGAGCAGATGGTCACAGATGAACGCAGCAACAAGAAACAGATCAGTACAGTATCAGTATGATGTGACATTTTGCAGTGTTTATTCTTATTATTTATTTATTCATGAGTCTGACAGCCTCAGGGTAGAAGCTGTTTCTCAGTCTAGTGGTTCTACATTTGATGCTCCTCAACCTCCGTCCCGAGGGGAGTGGTGCAAAGAGTGAGTGTGCTGGGTGAGTGAGGTCTTTCATGATGCAGGTGGCTCTTTTTCTGCATCTGGAGGTGTAAATGTCTGTGATGGTGGGGAGACTGACTCCCACAGACTTCTGTGCAGCCTTCACCACTCTCTGCAGAGCTTTTCTCTCTGCAACTGTGCAGCCTCCATGCCACACGTTGATGCTGGAGCACAGGACGCTCTCCACTGCACACCTGTAGAACGAGGTGAGGACTGGGCTTCTCAGACCAGCTCGTCTCAGCCGTCTGAGGAAGTAGAGTCTCTGATGACCTTTCTTGATCAGGCTGGTGGTGTTATTGCTCCAGCTGAGGTTATCATTCAAGTGTACACCCAAGTACTTGTAGCTGGAGACCACCTCCACCGCAGATCCACCTATATACAGTGGGGTGTGGGTGTGTTTGTTCCTTCTGAAGTCCACAATCATCTCCTTCGTCTTCTTCACATTCATGTGAAGGTTGTTCTCTTTGCACCAGCTCTCCAGATGTTCCACCTCCTGTCTGTAGCTGGATTCATCATTATCTGTGATGCATCCCACCACAGCTGTATCATCTGCAAACTTAACAATATGACAGCCTGGATGTGTGGCTATACAATCATATGTGAGCAGAGTGAACAGAAGAGGGCTCAGCACACATCCCTGAGGAGAGCCAGTGCTGAGGGTGATGGTGGAGGAGGAGAAGTTGTGGATCTTCACGGACTGTGGTCTGTCTGTTAAGAAGTCTAAGACCCAGTTACAAATAGAGGGGCTTAGTCCAAGTGTGGATAGTTTGTCTATCAGAGTTTGGGGGATCATGGTGTTGAAGGCAGATGTGAAGTCCACAAAGAGCAGACGCACGTATGAGTCCTTCTGATCCAGGTGGGTGAGAGCAGTGTGGACCACGGAGGAGATGGCGTCCTCTGTTGATCGGTTCTCACGATATGCATATTGATGAGGGTCCTCGTTGATGTTGACGGCTGTCTTGATGTGGGACATGACCAGTTTCTCAAAACATTTAGCGACTATCGGGGTGAGGGCCACCGGTCTATAGTCATTCAGACCAGTCACTGTGGAGCTCTTTGGGACTGGGATGATGGTGGCGGTCTTCAGGCAGGTGGGAACTGACTCCAGTGCAAGTGAGGTGGTGAAGATGTCAGCCAGCACCTCACAGAGCTGGTCCGCACATTCCTTCAGAACTTTCCCTGGGATGTTGTCTGGACCCGTAGCTTTAGACAAATGTAGTAGAGTTATTCATTTTATGATGTAGTTTGTGTATTAGAAAAATTAAGTAGAGTTATTCATTTTGTAATGTAGTTTGAAGGTTATCATTGGTTGAACAAACTGTGAAATAAGGGGCAGATATAATAAGATTTCATCTTCTTTCTGCTCCTTTCATTTTATCCCACTTGTATTCTTGTATCTGATGAAACTGTTTTGTATTGTTCTTTTAAAATGAATGAATAAACATCAAATCAAAAATAAGTCTGTATCTCTGTGTTTATCGTTGTCCTGGCATTGTCTCCCATTGCCTCTGTCTCCTGAGTTCCTTGTGATTCCCTGAATATGTAAGTTTGCTGCCCTGTCAGCTATTTTATGTTCTTAATTTCTGTGGCTGTCGCGGCCGCCATTTTGAACAGTGCTAATGGCGAACTACTTTTTTAAATCCAGCAGATTTGACCATTTCGTGAAACTCTCAAGCTCAGAAGAACTTGTGCTATAACGTCAGCTATGAAATATATTTTTTCTCAGCAAAGAAATAATTGTTTTACCGTGTTTTGTTGTAAAATCCTGGCTTCTGTGGCCGTCGCGGACGTCATTTTGAAGAGTGCTAATGGCGAACTTTTTAAAATACAGACGCGTCGCGTAGGCCACTGAGAAACATCCACAAGTTCACCCTCCATGTTAAAAAGTCTTCGTCTGACTCTTCGAAAACAAGCAATAAGGCTGCAGAGTAACACACTGGCTGCTAACTGCTATAGAGAGAGCACACACCAAGAGACTGAGGGGGACGCTTTTTTGTCATGGACCACATCCGGCGCTGACAGGATATAGTCGGTTAGCAGTCGTCCAAGCTCGTAAATAAGTTTTTTCATTTTTACTGATAGAAAATTAGTTATTAACGGTACATCAAAAAAGGCGTTCAATACAGGATCAACTGGACTTTATTTGTAACAGAAGACGCTTCACTTCTCATCCGAGAAACTTTATCAATTCAATGAACCCGACTGTGTGCGCGTGGATTTATAACAGGAGTCATGCACCAACATATGTTGGTTGCAAGCTGAGGTAACACATACATGTAAATTGACAGATCACACCTTAACAGTAGGGTGTTCCCTTGAAGTCTCTGACAGAAGACACACAACTGTATGTAAATTTACAAAAACACCTCACAGCCCAACAACAGAGGTTTATCAAACAATAGTCTAATTCACAGACAAGACACCTCTGCTCCCATCCGGTGTAAAACGCTTGGGAATCAGCCCCAACACTGAGTTATAAGTCTTGGAAAGTTGAAATCTCAGACCTCCTCCTCTGTTAAGAGAAGGTTTTTCTCTCTTAACATAAACAGCTTCCTTCACGCCCCTCTTAAACCATCTGTGCTCTTTGTCCAAGATTTGCACATTTTGGTCATCAAAAGAGTGACCCTTGTCCGTGAGGTGGAGGTGAACAGCTGAGTTTTGTCCACAGGAGGTTGCTCTCCTGTGTTGGGACATTCTTCTGTGGATGGGCTGCTTAGTTTCTCCAATGTAACGGTCTGGGCAGTCCTCGCTACACTGGACTGCATAAACTACACCACTCTGTTTGTGTGTGAGGGTTCTGTCCTTCGGATGCACCAACCTCTGTCTGAGAGTCCTGCTGGGTTTGAAATGTACTGGGATGTTGTGTTTGTTGAAAATCCTTCTGAAATTCTCAGAGACTCCAGCAACATAAGGAATGACAATGTTTTTTCGTCAACAACAACTTGACAGAAACAGAGGCTGAACAACTTCGGATGAAAATATCAGCTACCCAAACTGCCTCCCTCAAATCTTACACCGCAGGAAAGGAAAGCTACAACATCACTCAGCCAAGACCAAAACATCACCATTTTACCAGCGGACAAAGGAAGATGCACAGTAATACTTGTAGTGGACCTACCCAGGGTCAAACTAAGGTTTTTGAACTGTCCAGTGATGACCTTTACTGACCTCTCAGTAAAGCAAGACATTTACCACAAAATCATTCCATTAGTTGTAATCTGAGAATATAGTCATCAAAAGAGACTATTTCTATCTTTGATTTTATTCTAATGTAATCAAAAGGATAACTTTTGTCATTTTCATGATATATGTTATATGCTGTTATTCTTTAAATGTGAAACATCAATGTGTCATTTCTGCAAGTGAAAAGGTGTCAAAGTTCAGCTAAAATGTCAAACTGACTTACACTGAAATTGTTTTTGTCGAGTTTAAGCTAAAACTCTCATCTAGCGTCTGAAAGTCTCTCACTCAGATACTTTTCCTAAACAATTTCCTTCTCTGCGCTGAATTTCACCTTGAATAGTGATAACAAGTGGACCAATGAAAAAGAGACAAGTTTCTCTCCTCTCTAATTCTCTTTTAAGTTCTAACTTTTGCGGAAACGCTTCAGAGTTTGGGGGAACTTCAAAGAGATGTGAACCTTTCCCAAAGAGCTGGGGTACGTTTGGTCAAGAGCTAACGACCTTCGTCTTCAGCTAAGGACTGATAACAGGCTGTTATGAGTCCACTTCGAATGAGCGTAAGCTCAAACTTTGTTATTCCTTCCTGGAATAAATTATCTTGAGCCAAAAAGCCACGACTGCCACGGCTTCTGCCGACGAAAGCGAGTATCACCGACACCGACAAGGTAAACACATGTGGAGTCCAGCTTGGACTTGCGGGACCGACGACTCGTCAGTCCAAAGCTGATCACAGCTCTTTACCAGAACCGAGGCGGACGTCTTAAGGTAAAGGAGCCGCTGTTTGCTTGCTGGAGGTGTGATGATATCTTAGCTGGACGCGTATGGAAGAGTGTCATCTGGTTTCATAAATGCAAGATAAACTTCCTCTCTTAACCTCCCAATTCTTCTTAAATCTTTCCTCCTCTCTTTTCCCTCAATTCTAAGCTGGAAACTATTTTAAGCTAAAGAGCCCACAGACTAAATATGTTAACATCCAGTATTGAAGTCTGTTGTGTTGAATTTAAGTGTGCTGACGTATTAAATTGAAAGAAAGTGAAATCATGTCAATCAAGTGTAATGGTGTTGATTTTAGTTGATTTATTTTAAATAAATGGTAGTGTCGCCTGGCATACCAAACTAAGTCAATGTCCATTGTCACTCTATAGCTCTGTTTATTTATCCATCATAAAGATCACAGAAATATTGGGTAAACTGAAAAAGAAAAGAATCCGTGAAATTACTATTCAATCTGAATAAGTAAATTAATTAAGGTAAAGAGGTCAGTATTAAAACTGACCCTTCCCTAATACTACATATTGGTGGCCCTCGTACGTGTTTTCTAAAAGTTTATTGATAAATCTGTGGTCTCTCATGAACTGTAACGTCATGTTGGCATAAGAGGATCCAAGTTTTAAACTCTGAGGATAATAATTTTGGCTGGAAGTGTTCAAAGCAGGCAGATTCTGCATGTTTTTATCATTTGAGGCTGAGGGATTGTTATTCGTTCAACTCTGTTACACGCTGTTGGAAGCTTTTAGGTGAGGTTTTTGTCAGCCCGTGGTCTGTGGGGGTTCTGGTCCTGTTCGGTCCAGTTCACACAGACTCCTGTACAAAGCTTTGTTTGACCGCCGAGTCAAAAGCCTGAAAGCTACTTTAACATCTACAAGATTGCTGTGCTGGTATTTTACATGTTAGAGCAGGTCAAAGAAGCATATAACTGTTAGAACGGTGTCGGATAGTGGTTCTGAAACCCGAGTTCTGCTCCTTTAAAGTGGACGGAACCGACCTTGACGCGCTCCGAGAGAGTCCGTGTTTGTTCAACAGCTGCAGTGCTGGGTTACTAAGCGTAGCTAAGTCGTGCCTGTTTTAAATGTGATTGCCACGTTTCAGAATTTTGGGGAGTTAATTCGAAGCGTTTGAGTTGGTTACGAGTCTATAAAGTTGTGTTCTGTTGTGCTAAGCTAACGTTAAAGAGCTACGTGTCCCAGTCCCACACGTTTTGTTTATGAGCTGTGACTGGATGAACGAGAGCTGTGAACTGTCAATCACTCTCGTAGCGAGCGTTGATTCGCTGTAGTGGGAACGCACGCCGTTGCGACCAACCCACTTTGTCGTCATTTCCGGTACTGCATTGGGCGAAGGTAAGAAAACTTCATTCACCATGAACGCTTGGGAATGAACTACAAACGCTGTGATTGATTGGTTGACGTCACGTATCTGTTTAGCGAGCTCCGCCTCGCTCAACGGAAGCTGGTGACGCGCTGCGTCGACCCGCCTACTTGTGTCGTCATTTCCAGGTGCACTTCGGGTGACAAGCAGTTCACACACTCACAGGACAAACTGAGATTTCACTGAGAGTTTAAACACTCATTTCAAGCCATCTAAACTGTCTAACAACATAGATTTGTCTCTGACAAGAACGTGGTTCGAGCGTTTATCACTGACACACTAGAAACTAATTCTGAAAAGGTTGTTTTTAGTTTAAATACTGAATAAACAAAATCAGTCTCTTCGTGATAACATTAAGTCTCGAAGCTGCCCCCTGTTGGTTAAAAGACGTTGACAGATGAGTTTTCTCAAAAACATCATAAAAAAGTCAGCATTTTATGGTGAAATTACCAGCTTTAAAAAATTGTTCTGTACACATACAAAATTCCTGTTTATTTTAAATAAAAATTTTAGAACAACAGAGATACAGACAAACAATTGATGCTACATAGGCACAACCTACATAGGCTCCGACATTTTGGTAAGATTAGGTGTCAGAGTGGACATCAACAACGATGCACTGTGGTCACTAGATACAGCCACGAAGGACTCTCCTGTGTTAACCACAGAGAACCTTAGGGCTGGACAGACCATACCAGAGGTCTGCCAGGTTGCTAACAGCCATAACACTGTGGTACCACCTCAGGTTATGAACAAGCCGGTGATGATTCACATCATGAAAGGACAAGCTGTTAGCACAAAACAGGCATACTTTCAACCATCTCCTATGTTTTTCAACTTAGGACTGTCCATGGAGGCCACATGCCAAGTGACCCTCGACGGCAGAACCACGACTGTTGCTGTGTGCAACACAAGCACAGAAGAGGTGCCGATCCCAAAAAACACACAGCTAGGATGGTTGATCTCTACTGATTTTCACGATTTTGAACTGAGCATTCCATTTCTGGGAGGACTCCCAGAAAACTTGATCCCGAGTCATCACACGGGGCAAGTCTTGTTCACAAAACCAACACAGGCCATAGCTCTCTTCTCCCCCACTGAGTCCGACCAGGACATTGTCCACAGGTTCGGTTTCAACCAAGGAGACAGTCTAGGCCCTCAAACTTACAGTGCACTACCTGTGGACAGGTTTTACGACACTGAAGGGGACTCACTGGAGCTCCCCACAGAACATGAATCCCTCTCCATTGCTTCACAGATTGACCAGGTGGTCGCTCAAGCCGACGCCCTGGAAACTGATGAAGACAGGGACAAACTTCGCAAAGTTCTGCTAAAATATGAAAAATCATTCTCAACTGACTCGATGGATTGTGGGTTGACCACGCTCCACACAGTGAGCATCCCAACCCCGCCTGATGCTCCACCTGCATTTGTCAGACAATACAAGATTCCTCTGGCAGCACATCAACCTATCAGGGAAATCATTAATGACCTGTTAGGAAAAGGTATCATCCGATACTGTAACAGCACTTACTCTGCGCCTTTATGGCCGGTGTTAAAACCAAATGGTAAGTGGAGACTTACTATAGACTACAGAAAGCTAAACAAACAAGTTCCCTTATCCAGATGGCCTATGACGCAGCTCCAACAGGAATTGCCCAAGGTCACCAATGGTAGGTACTTTTCGACCCTCGACATCGCCTCTGGTTTTTGGACCATCCCTGTGCGTGCTGAGGACCAATACAAACTAGCTTTCACCTTCGGTGGCCGTCAATACACTTTTACCAGGTGTCCCTTTGGCTACGCCAACTCACCTGCGGAGTTCAACATCTTCTTGAACAAAGCATGTCCAGACGCCCATGAGCGTGGGACACTGATCTACGTGGACGATGTCCTTCTGAGGCAGCCAACACTGGACTCACATTTGGCTGAGATCGACCACGTTCTGAATCAGCTGACAACTGCTGGTGCTAAAATATCACTGTCTAAATGCCAGTGGTGCAGAACCAAGGTGGACTACGTTGGCCTACTTGTAGGTCCAGACGGAGTACAACCACAACTGACTCGCACCCAAGGCCTTGACAATCTCAAAGTCCCCACCAATCTCAAAGAACTACAAAGTTTTCTTGGCGTGTGTAACTACTCGAACCAGTTCATAGAGAACTATGCAGACCTTGCAAAGCCACTGACTGAACTCCTAAAGAAAGACGTTCCATTTGTCTGGACTGACAAACAGCAGCAGGCAATGGACGCTCTTATAAACAGGATTAAGTCAGCCCCATGTTTAGTCTACCCAGACTACAACAAAGAGTTTTACTTGGAAGTGGGCTTCTCAGCTCATTGCATAAGTGCAGGTCTGTACCAAATACACGACAGAGACAAACGTGTGGTAGCCTACGCCAGCAAGACGATGGCAGGCCCCGAGTTGAGATTCTCAGACTGTGAGAAAGCTCTACTGACCACAGTGTGGGCAGTAAAACATTTCTCCAGCTACATTGGTGGACAGAAAATCATTGTGGAAACACAACACCAGCCAGTGACATTCCTGAACAGCCAACGCATCAGAGATGGTGTGGTAACAAACTCACGTGTTGCAACGTGGCTCATGGCGCTTCAAAGTTTTAACCTAGACATACGTTATGGTCAAAACAAGAAGTCACATCTGGGGACAGACTTGGCACTCTGCCAAAAGTGTACACAAGATGTACCAGCGACCCAGCCGTTGGCTGAGGTAAAAACCCCAGTAACTGAAGACCCGAATCACCACTTCTTTGATGACAATATCTGCAAAGATATGACAACATTGTACGTGGATGGATCTTCATTCCTCCGCGACAAAATCTGTAGGGCAGGTGTTGGAGGGGTCCTCCTCCAAGACCAAGAACAGATTACCTTCAGCTACAAATTAGGCTCCCAGACTTCTCAGTACGCTGAGATTGCGGGAATCCTAATAGCTCTCCAGATGGTAGTAGGACGCTCCATCAAGACGCTAGTCATCTGCACTGACTCTAACTATGCTCGTTTGAGTTTCGCTTGTCACCTCGCTGTGTGGAAACAGAACGGTTTCCTAACAAGCGACAGAAAAGTGGTCAAACACAAAGAGCTTTTCATGGCATGTGATCACTTGGTGACATCACACGACTTACAGATCTACTGGAAGAAAGTTCCAGGACATTCTAGAGTCCCAGGCGATGACAAGCACTACAATGACATTGCAGATTCCTTAGCCAAAGAAGGAGCCGACGAAGGTCCTCTATGGTCCTTCGACTCCTCCTGGTTGATCAAGACTCTGTCAACACAACCTGCTGTTGAGGTTATGGCAGTCACACGTGCACAGGCCGCGGACAAACCTGCTGACAACGCAGTCTCCGTACGACCCGCACTGACTGACCCTGACATCATCCAACTGCAGAAGTCGGATCCTGCTATCAACTCCATGATACTGTACCTGATTGATCCAGACAAAAACACTCCGTCTAAAGACGAACTGGATACCGATCCAGACCTTAAAGTCCTTTATCAGCTGCGCAAACAGCTAAAACTAATCAAGGGCATCCTAACTTTCGCTCACGGACCAACGTCCTCACCTGTGTTCGTGGTTCCCCATGACCAAAGGGGGGTGATGTTAGTTCATGCCCATGATCTCCCGTCCGCAGGACACAAAGGAGATAAAGCCACGCTGACGGCATTAAAACAAATTGCCTATTGGCCTGGAATGAAAAAGGATGTCAAGGACTACATTGAAGGGTGCGTGGTCTGTGGCCAGTTTCAGCCAACCAGACCACTTCACAGAGCACCACTGCAAAGCAGAGGCATTGCATTCCCATGGTCTGACCTCCAGATCGACTGGGTTGGACCACTCACTAAGAGCTCTAGAGGAAATAAATATTTTCTCACGGTAACCTGTGCATTTACCAAATGGGTAGAATGCCTACCAGCTCCTAACGACACAGCACAAACAACTGCTATGTTGTTAATGAATCATATATTCTCAAGGTTTGGACTTCCCCTTCGGGTGAACTCAGACCAAGGTACACACTTCACAGGTGAAGTGATGAAAGAACTGTGGAAGACGCTAGGCGTCAAGGCCAACTTTCATGTCGGCTACCACCCACAGGCTTCAGGCCAAGTCGAGAGAGCAAACAGAACTGTGGTGAGTATTTTGAAGAAATACGTGGCTGCAAATCACAAGGACTGGGATGTGAAACTCCCTCTGGTCCTCATGGCCATAAGAGCCACTCCACACACATCAACTGGCATCTCTCCCTTCGAGATGATGACCGGTCGACAAATGACTCTCCCTCTACACCTGTTGTACCAACCAGGCGACGCCGTCATGGCGACAGCCTACACTACACAACAATACATGAAAGATTTGAATGTACACCTCAGAAACACTTTTGCTTTCGCCCAGAAAAACCTGGAAAGATCCGCTGAAGGACGTAAGGCGTACTATGACCAGAAGGCCTCTCACAATGAACTCCAAGTGGGAGACAGAGTCTGGTACTATACGTTCGCCCCAGCAACCGGGAAAGGAGGGTCCGAGACCGGAACTCTCGCCCGCAAACTAATGCCCAGGTGGACTGGACCTCATCTGATAACAGACAAAGTGTCCTCAGTCGTCTACGAAATCAAAATCAGCAAAGGCCGCAAAGAGCCAATTGCTAAATGGGTACATCGAAATCAGATCAAACCTTACAAGGCGTTCAATGACTCCACAAAAGACAAAGATCTCACAAACTCACCGACTTCATGGGATAATAAGGTCGTCCAAACACAAGTTAGTAAATAAACTAATCAGGTTTAAACTACCATATTTCCCACCCTATAAGTCGCATTGTCCAATTTGAACTTAGAAACGCTAAGCCTAAAACCCACAACAAAAAACTAACCTTAACAACCGTTTAAATCCACGAGATTTAATTTGACCTCGGTCATAAAGTTGAGACCTGTTTTCTTGTGTGTTGCACTTTGGAATCTGACGACAGGAGTGTGTCGAAGCAGTGAAACGTTGTTTCCTTGTTGTTTAGTCATTACTGTTGTCATTAGTTGAGATATTGTTTTGGTTCTGAACACTCCCAGCCAAAAAGGTTTTGTATTAACATTGGTTAATGAATGATATGGATTTAACTATGCCAACATGCAGTTCGTTTTGTTAAATCTCAATCGTCGAAGAGTCAATGTAGTTTAAAGCTACTCAAGGTACCATAAACTACACTGGTCTCACAATTTCTAAATTGAACCGATTCGATCGTTTCTATTCTAGATTATCTATTCATTTTGATGAGTCTCGCCATAGACTTCGAAATTTATTAGGAATACCAAATCCTACGTCGTGCGTCTAAAAGACAACAGACATTTAGATCAAACTATATTTCATTTTTCTATTTTAGTTTAACCTAAACTAAGTAATGAATGGAGGAATAGTTTGGAATTAGAGGCCTTCGTTACAGAAGCCCTCCAAAATTTCATAGGTACGATCCCTATATCTAATTTTGCAGAATTGATCCACCCCTTAATTGGTAATCGTAGCTGATCTAAACCATGATAGCTTGCATACCAGGTGCATATAGGTAGGGCCTAATGTAAAATCCCAATCATAAGCCCACCTTAAAAAAACACATAATTGCATGACACATAGAACCAGAGTGGCA
>JBBPBX010049432.1:0-16102 GCA_038048925.1 Garcialebias charrua
CAATCAACTTCAGTTTGTAGCGCTGTGCACTGTTCACTGAGTTTTTTATTTTCCTCGAATTGAGTGCTCTCTTTTAGTTGTTCTTTTAATCTATCATACTCAATTTTCAACCTTGTGCACAGGTTGTGGGTTTCTTCTCTTTTTTCCTTGTTCTCTTGTAATTCTCTAGACAGCGATTGTATTTCTTGCTGTAATTTTTCATTCTCCCTGACAGACTCGTCATATTTTCGTCCTCTGGAACGAATGTTTTCCTCATATGACTGTGTTTGCGACTGTATTTCATTTTTTAAACGTTCAGTCTCTGTATTTGTCGTTTTCTGGTATGACACAAAATCTGAAGTGGTACCTTCGTGTTTAGTTTTCTCATCAGCCAGTCTCTCCTCAAGGTCCACACACCTCTCCACTTCATGGTCCAGTCTGGCCTTCAACAGAAGGGCCAATCTGGCTAGACTGTGACAGAGCACCTGTGAGGAAGCGGACGCGGGCACACTTTGGTTGCCGCTGCTCCTCATACTTTTTGCTCTTTGAAGCCTTTTTTTACTACTTTCTGCTGTTTTTTTTTTCACCGAGCCTTGTTGGACATTTCTACCTTTCTCGATTGCAGAGTGCGGCAGGCCTAGGCCTGTGTACAGCACCTGTACGAGCCGACGCGGACATTTCTACCTTTCTTTGAACCTTTCTACCTTTCTTTGAACATTTCTACCTTTCTTGAACGCAGAGTGCGGCAGGCGTTTGCCTGTGTACAGCACCTGTGTGAACGGACGTCACGCGGGCATTTTTTCCTTTCTGTGATTAAGTTTTAGAGCAACTGTCTTTTCTGACTGCGTTGTGGTTCTGCAAACGTTATAAGTTGCCGGTCAAAGCAGATGACCGCTTGTCCTGAGCCTGGGTCTGCTAGAGGTTTCTTCCTTCTAAAAGGGAGTTTTTCCTTTCCACTGATGCCTAGTGCTTGCTCAGGATAGGAGACTGCAGCCAGGCCAAGATTTGACTTGTTGCTGGATTCATTAGATAGAAAACTTTACTAGTTTAACCGGAATTTTATTAGTGGGGGCTGTTAGCTCCCGCTAGCTCCAGAACGAATTTAGCTTAAAAAACCACGTAGCTGCATTTATTGTTCGCTTACCTGCTGCCTCTGTCACCCTCCTGGGTCCTCTGGACTGTTTTGGATTTTCTCCTGTGCTCCTCTTCGAGGTAATGATCATTCAAATTACCTCTTTCTGCTTCTTGTATATCTTTCTTGGAGCCGTGGGCCTGCTGTTAGCGGCTAGCTCCGTGCTAGCTTCCACCGGATCGACAACAATGTTGACCTACTCCGCTTCGCAGCTGTTTGAATTTAACAACTGCTCCATTCCTCCTTCTATTTCGACCATTAAACAACTGGGACTTCTGCGTAGACCTCGTTACATCCATAGAAGCTCTCGAAAGAAATTAGTTCACTTTAGGCAAACTGGCTCTGACTCGATTGCTACTGTCTGGTCTGAGAGACGTGTCGCACCTCGACGACGTCATCAGAACGCTGCGTCTGTGGTCCTTTGTAGTCCACAGCACACGAAGTGGCAAGGAAAACGTGGAGTGGACTTCAGTCTGCTTAAACCTCTTCAAAAACAATCTGCTCCAACTAGTATTAAAATAGAACTTTTTAATGTTCAATCACTTTCAAACAAATCATGTCTAATTCATGATCACATTTTGGAGAAGAATTTGGACCTCATGTGCCTCACAGAAACTTGGCATAGACCGGATGTGTACAGTTCTTTAAATGAAGCTTGTCCATCTGGATACAGCTATCTGCAGAGAGCCCGCAGCACTGGCCGCGGTGGTGGTCTGGCTGTAATCTACCGCAGTAGTTTAGGGCTGTCGCATCTGGTTTCTCAGGATTTTTCTTCTTTTGAATGTCTGGCTTTCAGCTTCAAAGCCCCACTCCTGATGAATGTTATATTAATTTATAGACCTCCCAAACCGCATGTTTCATTTAACTCAGAGATACATGACCTCCTCACTTTTTTCTGCACCTCCCCTGTGAAGACTATTTTTCTTGGCGACTTGAATATCCAGGTGGACAATTCCTCTTCACCTCTGGCAACAGATTTTAAGTCTCTTTTGGACTCTCTTAATCTCTCTCAACATGTTGACGCCCCTACGCACAGCAGGGGGCATACTCTGGATTTGGTGATTACTGACACTGTACTCATCAATAACTTATCTGTATATGACCTGGGTGTCTCAGACCACAGGGTCATCTCCCTGGAAGTGCCTTCATCTTCGCCTGCTTCAAACCCAAAACGACCCATCCAGTTCCGTGACCTTAAAAACATTTCCCTTGATGTTCTGTCTGCTGATCTTCACACCCTGACCGCTGTCAATCATCCTTCTGCAGATGACTCTGTGGATTACTACAACCAATCTCTTCGGGAGCTCCTGGACCTACACGCCCCCTTGAAGACAAGACTGGTGTCTTTCTCGCGTTCAGCCCCTTGGTACACTGATGAGCTGCGCAAGATGAAGGCAACTGGCCGTGCTATTGAGAGACGTGTAAAATCATCTGGTCTCTCTGTGCATAAGCAGGCATATAAAGAACATCAGAAAGCGTACGCCTATTCTCTTAAAGAAGCACGCTCCAAATATTATTCTAACATCATCAACACCTGCCCTGGAAACTCTAAACAGCTCTTCTCCACAATAACTCGTCTGCTTAATCCCATTAAACAAACTCTTGAGGACTCTGCTCAAAAATGCGAGCTGTTTCTTTCATCTTTTAAAACCAAAATTGACACTATCAGATCTCAGCTCCACAACCTCCCTGTTCTCAGTGTGCCATCTACCCGTCTGCATTCTGGGACCCTTAACAGCTTTGACGAAGTTGTTCAGAGTGAGGTGGAGGCCATCATCAAGAAAATGAAGCCTTCATCCTGCGCCCTGGATCCTTTCCCCTCGTCTCTCATAAAATCCAATCACTCTGCAATAGGCCCACTTATCACTCAAATAATAAATCAGTCTCTTCAATCTGGTCATGTTCCACTGCCTCTAAAAACTGCCATCATTAGGCCTCTTCTGAAAAAATCTAATTTGGATCCCGACATTTTTTCTAATTACCGCCCAATTTCACACCTCCCTTTTCTGTCTAAAGTGCTGGAAAAAGCAGTTGCTGCTCAGCTGCAGGACCACCTACAACAACACTCCCTGTATGAGAAGTTCCAGTCTGGATTCAGGGCAGCTCACAGTACTGAGACTGCACTGCTGAGGGTTACTAATGATGTCCTCTTGGCTGCTGACACTGGCTCTCCCTCCATCCTTGTCCTCCTTGACCTCACTGCAGCCTTCGACACTGTGGACCATAGTATCCTCCTCCACCGTCTTCATGTGGAGGTCGGTCTCTGTGACACCGTCCTGGACTGGTTTAAATCTTTCCTCTCCAATAGGCTGGAATGTGTTAGTCTTGGCAACGCCACGTCCCAGACAGTCTCTGTCTCCTGTGGTGTCCCTCAGGGGTCAGTTCTGGGGCCACTGTTGTTTTCCCTTTACATGCTGCCTTTAGGTCAAATTATTAATCAGTTCAACATTTCTTTTCACTGTTATGCCGACGATACACAGCTTTACATCAGGACTGGAGCATCCTCATCTTCCCCATTGTCATCTCCATCTTCACTCACTGCCCTCTCTGCCTGCCTGGAGGCAATTAGGGCATGGATGAATCAGAACTTTCTTCAATTAAACTGCTCCAAGACCGAGGCCATACTGATTGGCACCCCTCACCAGGTACAGACATCTACTATAACAACACTTTCCTTTTCTGGACAAGACATCCCTCTCTCCACCTCTGTTACTAATCTTGGAATAAAAATGGACTCCAATCTTACATTTGAAAATCACATTAAGCTTCTGTTTAAAACTTGCTTCTTCCATCTTCGAAACATCTCTAGACTTCGCCCATCCCTAACTTTTTCCGATGCTGAGAAGCTCGTCCATGCTTTTGTCTCCTCCAGGCTCGACTACTGCAACTCCCTGTTTATTGGAATCCCTGGCAAAAACCTTCAGAAACTTCAATATATTCAAAACAGTGCAGCAAGGATCTTGTTGCGAGTTCGTAAATTTGAACATATTACGCCCATTCTTCATAACCTTCATTGGCTTCCTGTCGCCTACAGAATTCAGTACAAAACTGCTCTCATTACACATCAATGCTTACATGGAGCTTCACCAGATTATCTGAAGGATATTCTTATTCCATACTCATCCACCCGGTCGCTGCGGTCACAGAACAGTAATCTCCTTCACATTCCGAGAACCAAATTAAGGACCATGGGAGACCGGGCTTTCAGTGTGGCTGCCCCCCGCCTGTGGAACTCTCTTCCTGACTGTCTGAGGGTCCCACAGTCTGTGGTTGACTTTAAGAGCGGCTTGAAGACCTTTCTTTTTAACCGAGCATACTCTGCCTCCTCATGATTCTACTTTTGATCTTAGTTGATACTGTTATTGATTTTACTTGTTTTATTACTTGTTTTATTGACATTTAATTTCTGTTGCACCTTGTAGCACTTTGAGATTTTCATTAATGAAAAGTGCGTTATAAATTGAATTCATTATTATTATTATTATTAGACGGTCGGCGCTGAGCTTTTTCCCATCTTTTTTGAGAATGCTTGTTGTTAGATTTTCTAACTCTGTGTTCAGAGTCGAGGTGTCCATTGCTGCTATCTCCTCACCATACTTCACGAGGGGTTTAGTTAGCAGCTTTAAGGCATTATCAACACAATCTGTGTCCTCTGACTCAGTGTCTGAATCCTCCTGCGCTGGGATTTTCTCCTCACCATCAGCATCCTTCAAGGATGAGGATGGTACAACGTCATCTGATTGTGTATCCATATTTGTTTTGAGTCTGTAAAAATCAACAAGCTGGTACATGCAGGTGTTATTCGAAAAAGAAATTCGTTATCAAATTAACCTTACTGTTTTAAATGTACACAGAAAAACGTTAAAAATGCTATTTTTAACCAAAAGTGTACAGTGTACGCCAATGCTGTTTAAAATTTCAGAGATGTGGAGAGCTGAATGTGGAAATGCTCTGCTCTCCATCAACTTTTTCTTTTTTATTTAATTTGAAAATCAAATAAAAGATGCTTTTTGAGTGTTATTTTAAATCTCTTCAGTATTTAAAACGAGCATCAATTGTTCGTCTGTACCTCTGTTATTCAAAAATTCTTTATTTAAAATAAACAGGATTTTTTGTTTGTGTACAGAACAATTTTAAAGCTGGTAATTTTTACCATAAAAAATGCTGACTTTATGAGGTGTTGAGAGAAAACTCATCTATTAACGTCCAGCAGGGGGCAGCGTCGAGTATGTTATCACGAAGCGACTGAGTTTAAATCAGTACATGGAAAGAAAACAACCTATTAGGGTTAGTTTTCAGTAAGAACGTGATAATTGCTCGAACCGCGTTCTTGTCAGAGACAAGTTTATGTTGCTAGACAGTGTTGATGGCTTCAGATGAGTGTTTAAGTGTGTGTTCGTGTGTGAACGAGTGTGAACCAGCGAGTGTGACCTGTCACTCAAAGTGCGGCACCTGGAAGTGACGACAAAAATGGGCGGGCCAACGCAGCGTGCGTAGCGCGTCACCAGCTTCCGTTGAGCGAGGCGGAGCTCGCTAAACAGATACGTGACGTCAACCAATCAATCACAGCGTTTGCAGTGCATTACCCAAGCGTTCATGGTAAATGTAGTTTCTTACCTTCGACCAATGAAGTACCGGAAATGACGACAAAGTGGGTTGGTCGCAACGGCGTGCGTTCCCACTACAGCGAATCAGCGTTCGCCTCGAGTGATTGACAGCACACAACAGCGAATCAGCGTTCGCTACAAGAGTGATTCACAGCACACAGCACTCGTATCATCCAATCACAGCTCATAAACAGACATGTAGACACACGTCTTCTTAACGCTAGTTTGCACAGCAGAAAACAACTTCACAACTCTTTAAACAACTCAAACGCTACAATTTAACTTCCCAAAATGCTGAAACATGCGGCGCACATCTAGACAGGCCAACTTAGTCACGCTCAGTAACCCAGCACTGCAGCTGTTGAACAACACGGACTCTCACGGAGTCACTCAAGGTCGGTTCCGGTCCACGTTAGAGGAGCAGAAAACTCGGGTCAGAACCCATTATCCGACAACGTTCTAACATATATGCTGCTTCGACCTTCTTTAAAATGTAAAATACCACAACAGCAATCTTGTAGATGTTAAATTAGCTTCCAGGCACTATGACTCGGCGGTCATTTCAACAAAGCTCCGTACAGGAGTCTGTGCGAGTGAGCTGGATCGGAACCGAACCAGAACCTCCACAGACTACGGCTGACAAAAACTTCACCTGAATGCTTCCAACAGCGTGTAACAGAGTTGAAACAATAATAATCTCACAGCTTCAAATGATAAAAACATGCAGAATCTGCCTGTCTTGAACACCTCAGCCAAATTATTATCCTCAGAGTTTAAAACTTGGATCCCACTATGCCAACCATGACGTTACAGTTCATGAGAGATTACAGATACATCGACAAACTTTAGAAGCCGATACGAGGCCACCAGATGTAAGGGGTTAATGAGGAGGTCAATATTAATACTGACCTCTTTACCTTAATTAATTTACTTATTCAGATTGAATAGTAAATTCACGGATTCTGTTCTTTTTCAGTTTACCCAATATTTCTGTGATCTTTATGATGGATAAATACACAAAGCCATTAAGTGACAAAGACGTTAACTTAGTTTGATATGTCAAAGAGACACTATCATTTATTTAAAATAAATCAACTAAATTAACACCATTACACTTGATTGACATGATTTCACTTTCTTTCAAATTAATACGTCAGCACACTTGAATCATAACAACAGACATAAATACTAGATGTTAAACATATTTAGTCTGTGGCTCTTTAACTTAAAATAGTTTCCAGCTTAGATTGAGAGGGGAAATATTAGGAGGAAAGATTTAAGAAGAATTGGGAGGTTAAGAGAGGAAGTTTATCTTGCATTTATGAAACCAGATGACACTCTTCCGTACGCGTCCAGCTAAGATATCATCACACCTCCAGTAAGCAAACAGCTGCTCCTTTACCTTAAGACGTCCGCCTTGGTTCTGGCAAAGAGCTGTGGTCAGCCTTGGACTGACGAGTCGTCGGTCCCGCAAGTCCAAGCTGGACTCCAGACGTGTTTACCTTGTCGGTGTCGGTGATACTCGCTTTCGTCGGCAGAAGCCGTGACAGTCGTGGTTTCTTGGCTCAAGATAATTTATTCCAGGAAGGAATAACAAAGTTTGAGAGCTCTGCTCCTTAAAAATGGACCCATAACAACATGTTATCAGTCCCAGCTGGATGACGAAGGTCGTTAGCTCTTGACCAAGCGTACCACAGCCCTTTGGGAAGGTTCACATCTCTTTCGAAGCTCCCAGCAAACTCTGAAGCGTTCTCGCACAGTTAGAACTTAAAAAGCAGGAACAAAGAGAGGAGTGAACTTGCCTTATCAGGCCCAAGGTTACAGCCAGAGCAGAGAGAGCTTTGTTTAGGGAAAGGCACAGCGAGCTGGAGCCCTTTCATGAAAAACAAACGGGTTACTGTCCTCTGAGTTTCTAAACAAAACCGTCCGGTCTCTGTGACCCGAGATTGCACCTTTGACACAGCAGTGAAACACAGTTTAACTCTCACAGAATAACACAGCTTAAAAGCACACATCATGAAAATGACAAAAGTTATTCTTTTGATCACATCAGCCTAAAATCAAAGATAGAAATAGTCTCTTATTGGTGACTATGTTATCAGATTATAGCTAAATGAATGATTTTGTAGTAAATGTCTTGCTTTACTGAGAGGTCAGTAAAGGTCATCACTGGACAGTTCAAAAACCTTAATTTGACCCTGGGTAGGTCCACTACATCATGATTTAACCATTCAGTATTGCAGGGGACCGGATGTGCGTCAATCACTAAAGGTTTGATGTATTAGACAGTTTTCGTGTAAGAGGTGTAAGAGTTTCGTTTTTCATGGCGAGATGTCCAACTTTGAGGTCTGGCCCCGCCCCTTCAGCATGCATGAAAACGCACAATTTTGATATTGTTTGTTCCCCCGTGCCTTATGAAGAAACTGGCCAAGTTTGAACCAAATCGAGCGAAATTCATAGGAGGAGTTCGTTCAAATGCGGAGGCTGTAAACGGCCAAAAAGGGGTGAAAATTTGGTCATCGTTTCAAAATGGCCGCCTTCCCATTTATTGTACAACGTTGGTGCCAGAGGGTTTTCTGTGCATCTTGGTGAGATGGACAAGTGTACCGAATTTCATGATTCTACGTCAAAATAAGGTCAATGCGGAGGGTATTTTGAAAATTTCTAGGGGGCGCTCTTGAGCCGTTTCTGTGACGATTTTTGCCACGCCCCCAAAATACGTAATTTTTCACCAGTCCTGACGAGTCCGCCAAATTTGGTGAGTTTTCGTATATGATAAAGCCTCCAAAAGGCCACTTCTTTGGGGGGAAGAAAAAATAAAAAAAAAAAATAAAAATAATTAAAGCTGCAAGCAGCATTGAGGCCCTCGCAGCTTAGCGCCGCTCTGGCCTTATTGTGTCGACCACGGGACCTCCAGCTGATCTGCTCGGTCACCACCTCGAACTCTCTCATGCCCATCCAGCACCCGTTTGCCAAGAACAGTTAGCGAATAACAACAATATATACGTGTTTAGAAGTGCTGACTGGTGACACACAGTAAATGTAGAACAGATCAGATGATCTAGCAATGAGATGTAACAGTTTGAAAAATAATGTAATGGGACACACTGGAGTTATCTGTTAAACCACAGTATCAATGTGTGTTGAAGTGCTCACTGATGATGTACAATAAAACTGGTAAATATCGGATGATGTATAACTGAGATATAACAGTTTGAATAATCTAGGGGACGCACTTGAGTCAAATGTTAGCCCACCATATCAATGTGTCCACGAGGGCTCACTGATGATGCACAATAAATCTGGTTTAGATCGGATGATGTATCACTAAGATATAACGATTTGAATAATCTAAGGGGCGCTCTGGAGTCATATGTTAAACCACAATATCAATGTGTCCACGAGGGCTCACTGATGATGCACAATAAATCTGGTTTAGATCGGATGATGTATCACTGAGATATAACGATTTGAATAATCTAGGGGGCGCTCTTGAGTCATATGTTAAACCACAATATCAATGTGTCCACAAGGTCTCACTGATGAAGCATAGTAAATCTCGTGCAGATCGGATAATGTATCACTGAGATATAACTGTAGTAATAATATAGGGGGCGCTATGGAGTATAAATTTACATACCATTATCAATGTGTGTAGAAGTGTTCACTGATGAATCACAATAAATCTCGTGCAGATCGGATAATGTATCACTAAGATATAACTGTAGTAATAATATAGGGGGCGCTATGGAGTAAAAATTTACATACCATTATCAATGTGTGTCGAAGTGTTCACTGAAGATGCACAATAAATCTGGTTTAGATCGGATGATGTATCACTGAGATATAACGATTTGAATAATCTAGGGGGCGCTCTTGAGTCATATGTTAAACCACAATATCAATGTGTCCACAAGGTCTCACTGATGAAGCATAGTAAATCTCGTGCAGATCGGATAATGTATCACTGAGATATAACTGTAGTAATAATATAGGGGGCGCTATGGAGTAAAAATTTACATACCATTATCAATGTGTGTAGAAGTGTTCACTGATGAATCACAATAAATCTCGTGCAGATCGGATAATGTATCACTAAGATATAACTGTAGTAATAATATAGGGGGCGCTATGGAGTAAAAATTTACATACCATTATCAATGTGTGTCGAAGTGTTCACTGATAAAGCACAATAAATCTCGTGCAGATCGGATAATGTATCACTAAGATATAACTGTAGTAATAATACAGGGGGCGCTATGGAGTAAAAATTTACATACCATTATCAATGTGTGTAGAAGTGTTCACTGATGAATCACAATAAATCTCGTGCAGATCGGATAATGTATCACTAAGATATAACTGTAGTAATAATATAGGGGGCGCTATGGAGTAAAAATTTACATACCATTATCAATGTGTGTCGAAGTGTTCACTGATAAAGCACAATAAATCTTGTGCAGATCGGATAATGTATCACTAAGATATAACTGTAGTAATAATACAGGGGGCGCTATGGAGTAAAAATTTACATACCATTATCAATGTGTGTAGAAGTGTTCACTGATGAATCACAATAAATCTCGTGCAGATCGGATAATGTATCACTAAGATATAACTGTAGTAATAATATAGGGGGCGCTATGGAGTAAAAATTTACATACCATTATCAATGTGTGTCGAAGTGTTCACTGATAAAGCACAATAAATCTCGTGCAGATCGGATAATGTATCACTGAGATATAACTGTAGTAATAATATAGGGGGCGCTATGGAGTAAAAATTTACATACCATTATCAATGTGTATAGAAGTGTTCACTGATGAATCACATTAAATCTCGTGCAGATCGGATAATGTATCACTAAGATATAACTGTAGTAATAATATAGGGGGCGCTATGGAGTAAAAATTTACATACCATTATCAATGTGTGTCGAAGTGTTCACTGATAAAGCACAATAAATCTCGTGCAGATCGGATAATGTATCACTAAGATATAACTGTAGTAATAATACAGGGGGCGCTATGGAGTAAAAATTTACATACCATTATCAATGTGTGTAGAAGTGTTCACTGATGAATCATAATAAATCTCGTGCAGATCGGATAATGTATCACTAAGATATAACTGTAGTAATAATATAGGGGGCGCTATGGAGTAAAAATTTACATAACATTATCAATGTGTGTCGAAGTGTTCACTGATAAAGCATAATAAATCTCGTGCAGATCGGATGATGTATCACTGAGATATAACTATAGAAATAATGTAGGGGGCGCACTTGAGTCAAATGTTAGCCCACCATATCAATGTGTCCACAAGGGCTCACTGATGATGCACAATAAATCTGGTTCAGATCGGATGATGTATCACTGAGATACAACAGTTTGAATAATCTAGGGGGCGCTATGGAGGCTATTTGCTAATTAGCATAAACACCTGTTCAAGGGGTGGGTAATGATCGATCATAATGATTTTGGTACTCCTCAGATCAAATCTGTGGAGTTTAGAACCAAACGTATGGTGACGGCGTTACGTCTTACTTCGCCACGTCACCACGCCCACTTGCTCCACCCAAAACGAACAGTGCTGGAAAGCTTGTTACACCAACATGTCTTCGGTGACTGGATACAATGTCACGCTGATTAGGTAACAGGGATCCGATATGGACCGTTCAACGTAAAACTTTACACTTCCTGTTGTCAGGGGGCGTGGCTTAAGTGATGTCATGATTTGACCATACAGTTTTGCAGGGGACCGGATGTGGGTCAATCACTGAAGGTTTGATGTATTAGACAGTTTTCGTGTAAGAGCTGTAAGCGTTTCGTTTTTCATGGCGAGATGTCCAACTTTGAGGTCTGGCCCCGCCCCTTCAGCATGCATGAAAACGCACAGTTTTGATAACATTTGTTCCCCCGTGCCTTATAAAGAAACTGGCCAAGTTTGAATCAAATCGAGCGAAATCCCTAGGAGGAGTTCGTTGAAATGCAGAGGCTGTAAACGGCCAAAAAGGGGTGAAAATTTGGTCATCGTTCCAAAATGGCCGCCTTACCATTTATCGTACAACATTGGTGCCAGAGGGTTTTCTGTGCATCTTGGTGAGTTGGACAAGTGTACCAAATTTCATGATTCTACGTCAAACTAAGGTCAATGCGGAGGGTATTTTGAATATTTCTAGGGGGCGCTCTTGAGCCGTTTCTGTAGCGATTTGCTAATTAGCATAAACACCTGTTCAAGGGGTGGGCAATGATCGATCATACTGATTTTGGTACTCCTCGGATCAAATCTGTGGATTTTAGATCCAAACGTATGGTGATGGCGTTACGTCTTACTTCGCCATGTCGCCACGCCCACTTGCTCCACCCAAAACGAACAGTGCTGGAAAGCTTGTTACACCAACATGTCTTTAGTCACTGGACACAATGTCACGCTGATTAGGTAACACGGGTCCGATATGGACCTTTCAAAGTAAAACTTTACACTTCCTGTTGTCAGGGGGCGTGGCTTAAGTGATGTCATGATTTGACCATACAGTTTTGCAGGGGACCGGATGTGGGTCAATAACTGAAGGTTTGATGTATTAGACTCTTTTCGTGTAAGAGCTGTAAGCGTTTCGTTTTTCATGGCGAGATGTCCAACTTTGACGTCTGGCCCCGCCCCTTCAGCATTCATGAAAACGCACAATTTTGATATTGTTTGTTCCCCCATGCCTTATGAAGAAACTGGCCAAGTTTGAACCAAATCGAGTGAAATTCATAGGAGGAGTTCGTTCAAATGCGGAGGCTGTAAACGGCCAAAAAGGGGTGAAAATTTGGTCATCGTTCCAAAATGGCCGCCTTCCCGTTTATTGTACAACGTTGGTGCCAGAGGGTTTTCTGTACATCTTGGTGAGTTGGACAAGTGTACCAAATTTCATGATTCTACGTCAAACTAAGGTCATGCGGAGGGTATTTTGAATATTTCTAGGGGGCGCTCTTGAGCCGTTTCTGTGGCAATTTTTGCCACGCCCCCAAAATATGTAATTTTTCACCAGTCCTGACGAGTCTGCCAAATTTGGTGAGTTTTCATATATGATAAAGCCCCCAAAATGCCACTTCTTTTGGGGGAAGAATAAAAATAAAAAAAAAATAATAATAAAAAAAATAATAAACAGTACAATTACAATAGGCCTTCGCAGCGCTTAGCTGCTCGGGCCTAATAATAAACACTACAATTACAATAGGCCTTCGCAGCGCTTAGCTGCTCGGGCCTAATAATAATAATAATAAGAAGAAGAAACGATCGAATTACAATAGGCCTTCGCAACGCTTAGCTGCTCGGGCCTAATTAAAGCCGCAAGCGGCGTTGAGGCCCTCGCAGCTTAGCGCCGCTCCGACTTTGTTGTGGCGACCGCGAGAGCTCCAACTCGTCCGCTCTGTCGCTACCTCGAACGTTCTCGTGTCCATCCCGCACCCTTTTGCCAGAAACATTAGCGAATAACAACAATACATATTTGTTTAGAAGTGCTGACAAATGACACACAGTAAATGTGGAACAAATCGGATGATCGAGCAATGAGATGTAACAGTTTGAATAATGTAGGGGATGCCTCACCTAATTAGTTTCTTTAATTCAAAATGGTTGCCTACCCTTAATTAGCTTGATTAATTCAAAATGGCCGTCTCACCTAATTAGCTTGTTTAATTTAAAATGGCCGCCTCTCCATCCATCCATCCATCCATTTTCGTCCGCTTATCCGGGGTCGGGTCGCGGGGGTAGCAGCCTAAGTAGGGAGGCCCAGACTTCCCTCTCCCCAGCCACTTGGAGCAGCTCCTCTGGGGGAATCCCAAGGCGTTCCCAGGCCAGCCGAGAAACATAGTCCCTCCAGCGTGTCCTGGGTCTTCCTCTGGGTCTCCTCCCGGTGGGACATGCCCGGAACACCTCACCAGGGAGGCGTCCAGGAGGCATCCTAACCAGATGCCCGAGCCACCTCAACTGGCTCCTCTCGATGTGGAGAAGCAGCGGCTCTACTCCGAGTCCCTCCCGGATGACTGAGCTTCTCACCCTATCTCTAAGGGAGAGTCCAGACACCCTGCGGAGAAAACTCATTTCAGCCGCTTGTATCCGAGATCTCGTTCTTTCGGTCATAACCCAGAGCTCATGACCATAGATGAGGGTGGGAACGTAGATCGATCGGTAAATTGAGAGCTTTGCCTTTTGACTCAGCTCTCTCTTCACCACGACAGACCGGTACAGCGCCCGCTTCACTGCGGACGCTGCACCTATCCGCCTATCGATCTCACGCTCCAGTTTTCCCTCATTCGTGAACAAGATCCCGAGATACTTAAACTCCTCCACTTGGGGCAGGACCTCCTCCCCGACCCGGAGAGGGCATGCTACCCTTTTCCGGCTCAAGACCATGGCCTCGGATTTGGAGGAACTGATCCTCATCCCGGCTGCATCACATTCAGCTGCAAACCGCTCCAGTGAAAGCTGTAGATCACGAACTGATGAAGCCAATAGGACCACATCATCTGCAAAAAACAGAGAAGCGATTCTAAGGCCACCAAAACGGATCCTCTCAACACCTTGGCTGCGCCTAGAAATTCTGTCCATAAAAAAAAAATTCTGCCTCTCCTAATTAGCTTATTTAGTTCAAAATGGCCGTCTCACCTAGTTAGCTTGTTCAAAGTCAAAGTCAAAGTCAAAGTCAACTTTATTGTCAGAACTGCAATATGTACAGGACATACACAGGACCGAAATTGTGTTTCTCTCAGTCCTTCGGTGCAACAGTAACCATCGAAACACTAAACACTAAAACATTTAATAAACATAAGCATAAAATAGTAAAAAAGTGTAACACTGTCCTGAGTTTTTTTATAATAGTATAAAAGTATGAAAATTTACACCAACACTGAAACACCAAACACCCCTAAAACACCAAACACCCAATGAACATAAGCATAAAATGAAATAATAAAAGTGTAATACTGTCCTGAGTTTTTGCATAGTAGTATGAAAAGTATAAAAACGTAAATCTATAAAATAAACTGAAGTTTCTAGCGTTGACATTTGCAAAGAGTGGCACAGCAGCATATAAGTTGATGTACACAGTATATGTATGAGGTAGTTGATGTTGGTAAGGCACATAAGGCACATTTGGCATCCTTAGATAAGGCTAGTCAGAGAATGCTGTATATGTATCTGCAGTAGTGTAGATAAAAGTAGTGTAAATGTAAACAGTAGTAATAAATGTAAAGCAGTAGTAATAAATGTAAACAGTATTAATAAATGTAAACAGTGAATGTAAACAGTAGTATGACTATAGGCAGTAATGTAATACAAACATTAGTGCAAATATGAGAAGTAGTGCAAACTGAATGAACACATGACCGAGAGTTTAGTGAATAACCCGTTTGATGACACAGAGTCCAGTGTTAAAAACTTTGTGTTGAGTGGTAATGTGTGAGAAAGTTTTTTGTGTTAAGGCAGTTCAAATGGGAGGGGAGGCAGAGGAAGCGGCTGTGTAGTGGGTGTGTGGGATCACCTGCCATGCGGTGGGCTTTCCGAGTGAGGCGTTTGCTGTGTAAGTCCTGCAGTGAGGGCAAGGAGGTGCCGACGATCTTCTCAGCTGCTTTCACGATGCGCTGGAGGCTCTTGCGGCAGGATGCAGTGCATGCACCAAACCACACAGTGATGCAGCTGGTCAGGACACTTTCTATGGCACCTCTGTAGAAGGTGCACATGATGGAGGTTGAAGCTCCAGCCCTTTTCAGCTTGCGGAGAAAGTAGAGGCGCTGGTGAGCCTTCTTCGCCAGTGCTGCAGTGTTCCTGCTCCAGGACAGGTCCTTTGAGACGTGCACTCCCAGGAACTTGGTGCTGTCCACTCTCTCCACTGCGGTGCTGTTGATGGTCAGAGGGGCATGTTGTGCATCCCTCTTCCTGAAGTCCACGACAATCTCCTTTGTCTTCTCCACGTTGAGAGTGAGATTGTTGTGTCCGCACCACAAGGCCAAGCGGCTCACCTCGTTCCTGTAGTCCGTCTCATCGTTGTTGCTGATGAGACCTACCACTGTTGTGTCGTCCGCAAACTTGATGAAGTGGTTGGAGCTGTACGATGGTGTGCAGTCGTGTGTTAGCAGGGTGAATAGAAGGGGGCTCAGCACACATCCTTGTGGGGCCCCTGTGTTCAATGTGATGGTGCTAGATGTGTTACTCCCGATCCGTACTGTCTGTGGTCTCCCGGTCAGGAAGTCTAGCAGCCAGTTACACATTGAGGTGTTCAGCCCCAGACTGTCCAGTTTATGGATGAGCTGTTGGGGGATGATGGTGTTGAATGCCGAGCTGAAGTCGATGAACAGCATTCTAACATAAGAGTCCTTCGTGTCCAGATGTGTGAGAG
>JBBPBX010049433.1:0-16697 GCA_038048925.1 Garcialebias charrua
GTGTGTAGTGGCCGGGACGCGAACCCGCGTCCTTCGGGTCCCAAGTCAAACGCCCTAACCACTACACATATGGTAACAAACTAGAATAATGGACAGTAAGCACACAAATAATTAACCTGCATTTTAACCCAGTTAGATCCTAACACATTTATATTTAGATTATACAGTACACACTATATTTACACCAATATAAAAGTGAAAACAAACAAACAAACAAAATACACATATTTTTGTCTTTGTGGAGAACAAGGTGTTTTTTGCCCAAACTGAAATTATTCAGAACCATAAGGAATGTGTGTAAAAGATGTTTAACTTAATAACTGTATTTCAATATTGCTTATTGATTTTCTGCACTAAACTGAACTTAATTTACCTAAAATAAAAGAAATGTGGAGAAATGTTGTTTTGTACCATTTTATAATACTGTACTGTTGAAACTTTAAAAAGGTTATTATGGTGTAAGGTGAAGGGTGAAATAAAAGCAAAGAAATAAGAAGGTAAACTTACCATCACACATGAAGAACTTGGACTCTCCAAGACTAATCTCGCCATGTGTTGGTGTGATCTGAACTTCCAGTGAAACTACAAAAAAAAAAAGCATATGTCACAGTTAGAAAAATACTTCAGAAAAACATTGATTTGGAATGCAAAAATGCACAACACTGCTTAGAATTAAACAAATACAACAAATGTTACACATTGAAAAAAAAAAGAAAGAAAAAAACCTAGCCACCAGCAAACAGCAGCCAGTGCTCTTAAACTTCTATTTCTTTTGGCTGTTCCATTTTCAGGGGTCGCTACAGCGAGTCATCCTCCTGCATCTCACTCTGTCCTCTGCCTCCTCTGTTCTCACTCCAGCTACCTCCATTTCCTCTCTAACTCCATCCATATATCTCCTTGGTTTACTCTTAGTTTTTATTTTATTTTTTTCTTGGAAGCTGCATTTCCAACTTCCTTCTACCAAGATACCTACTATCTCTCTTCTGCACATCAGACAACTTCAAACTGGCCTCTCTAACTTTGACTTCCAGTTGTTCGACCAGTGCTGTACCTCTGATCGTATGTTTTCTAATCTTATCCATCGGTGTCACCTCCGAGGAGAACCTCGACATCTTCAGCTCTGCCTCTTCCAGTTCTTCCTCCTGTCTCGATTGCTCTGTTATGGTGTCTTTTAGACAACCTCGCATGTTTGTTTTGGAAAAACAAGCCAGCCAGATGCTCTCTCTAACATAACCCATGGGCTTGGGTGGCACAAGACTGCTTATAATAAACTTAAATATAAAATGAAACTGAACAAAAAGAAATGAAAAATATTCAATTAGGATTCTGAATAACAGCAAAAGTTAATTACTTCAGTATCTAAACCTCGAGTGAGATTTTTTATGCAAATCACAAATCCACTTATCCTGCAAAGAACGTTTCCAGCAAATCTCGTACCTTCTGAAGATAATTACAATTTTCGATTTCTTTAATGAAGACCAATTGAATAGGAAGAGATACTTATGTTTTGCAATTGAAAATAAAATGGTTGACTTTGGTTCATGCTTGGTACAAGTCCAAACCACAAAGCCAAATAAATAATTGTTGGTTGAAAACAACTTTAAGCTGTTACACATTTTGTGATTTTGTGCCCATGACCTTGCAGAAGATGAAACTCCCCTAGCCTTAAGGTAACAACAGATGCACTGCATTCCTTTTTTGTTGTTGTTTTGAAAAGACATTAGTACTTTAAGCCAGTAGGCACAAAAGATCTGTGTAAACCAAAGTTCATGCACATCAATAACTACCGGTAGAAGAGTTTTGGGCCCTTGCAGGTCTGCTGCCTGAATGATAAACTTTACCTATTCCTCTACTGCCAGCAGTTCTGTCCTTTCAAGAAAAAAAATAACATCACATTTGCAATTAATCAGCAGCAATTCGCAGCTGGTCATCAGAAAAATGTTCTTTAGAAATGTCAACTACTTCTGACTATATGCAACAAACCTGAATGCACAGGTACTTTGTATATACGTTTTACTTTTGAGTGAATAAAGCTGCATTATCTTTAATATAATGTGATGAAATGTTTCATATTTGTTTTACCATAAAGTGCGTGATTAACTAATTGTGTTCAAAATGACAATGGAATATAAACAAGATTATATTAAAGTGCACTCTGAAGGAAGTAATTCACACATCAGAGAAGATAAAATAAATGCAGTGCCTTCATGAGACTTTACACTTCAGAGATTGTAATTTAAAAAAGGTTGATTTCTGAAGTTTGGACGTAAACATTTTTGCATCAAATTTAAACATCCTATATTTGCTGTTGTGCTTCAGTGGGGACAGTTAAGATTCCACTTCTTAAATTTTGCTAAAAATTAGCTCAAGGGACAGAAATACAGATATAGAAATTCATGATTTAACCTAGTATTAGCAATTTAAGTTGACTGATAAATCCCCTTTTTAATTTCACCTGTAATTCCTCCTGGAAGAACAATCAATCTGTAATTGTTATTATCAAAACACATAAACAAAAAAATAAAATAAAATATAAAAACGTAATATTTTCAGTCTGAGCTACAGCGTTGGGTAGAAACTGAATGTGAGCTATGGAAATGAGCCGCAGTCTTTCCTGTCTGATCGTCCTCATGTGTCAAAACAAGCACTTTAATCAGATTCTCAGCTGCTCAAAACTTTCATTTTCAACTGAGCCACACTATAATTTTGCAAGATGGCTTTTGATGTTCAAAGTGACAAAACATCAAACCCAGAGATAAACCTCCTACTCCCCCCCCACACACACACAACAATATGAACAATTTTTTTAAAAATGTTATGCCAATGTAATGTAAAAGCAATATGAATTTTGTTTTAATTGGACTGAAGTAACAAAAGTGTTTGACAAAATGAAAACACCTAACAGCTCATTAGCAGCAGAGGCATAATGTTGATTATGATTAGTCATGTTTAGGTTCTTCCAGCTCACTCATATGCTCTGGGTGAAAGGGTTTTTATTAAAACATGGTTCTAGTACAAACTAATCTATAAAAAGAGCACAATAAATGGGCAAATACAAAAAAGAAAGATGTAATGTTGTAATGTAATGAGAAATAAAGGCACTATTGCAGACTGCAATTGTTTGTTCTGGGCAAGAACAAACAATAAGCCTAAAGCTAGGTAGCACAAATCTTGTACAAGGAGATGACGGTGCAGTTTAAGATTTTTGGCATCCTCCCCAGGGCATACCCCACCACTCATCCAGTAACTGCTGGAGGTTGACACCAGCTTCCCAGCAACCCTGAACAGGAATGACTGAGTAAAGCATTCAGATAGATGAGTTAATTAGATGATTGAATGGGTGAAACGTGTTTGGATAGATCAGGGGTCTGCAACTTTGCTGAGCCCCCTTCTATTCACCCTGCTAACACACGACTGCACACCATCATACAGCTCCAACCACTTCATCAAGTTTGCGGACGACACAACAGTGGTGGGTCTCATCAGCAACAACGATGAGACGGACTACAGGAACGAGGTGAGCCGCCTGGCCTTGTGGTGCGGACACAACAATCTCACTCTCAACGTGGAGAAGACAAAGGAGATTGTTGTGGACTTCAGGAAGAGGGATGCCCAACATGCCCCTCTGACCATCAACAGCACCGCAGTGGAGAGAGTAGACAGCACCAAGTTCCTGGGAGTGCACGTCTCAGAGGACCTGTCCTGGAGCAGGAACACTGCATCACTGGCCAAGAAGGCTCACCAGCGTCTCTACTTTCTCCGCAAGCTGAAAAGGGCTGGAGCTTCAACCCCCATCATGTGCACCTTCTACAGAGGTGCCATAGAAAGTGTCCTGACAAGCTGCATCACTGTGTGGTTTGGTGCATGTACTGCATCCTGCCGCAAGAGCCTCCAGCGCATCGTGAGAGCAGCTGAGAAGATCGTCGGCACCTCCTTCCCCTCACTGCAGGACTTACACAGCAACCGCCTCACTCGGAAAGCCCTCTGCATGGCAGGTGATCCCACACACCCACTACACAGCTGCTTCAGCCTGTTGCCATCAGGGAGGAGACTGAGAAGTCTCCAGGCTCGAACCAGCAGACTGAGAGACAGCTCTGTTCATCAGGCAGTCAGGATGCTAAACACTCTGCCTGCTCTGCCTCCCCTCCCATTTGAACTGCCTTAACACTAAAAAACTTTCTCACACATTACCACACAACACAAAGATTTTAACACTGGACTCTGTGTCATCAAACGGGTTATTCACTAAACTCTCGGTCATGTGCTCATTCAGTTTGCACTACTTCTCATATTTGCACTAATGTTTGTATTACATCACTGCCTATAGTCATACTACTGGTTACATTCAATGTTTACATTTATTAATACTGTTTACATTTATTACTACTGCTTACATTTATTACTACTGTTTACATTTCCACTACTTTTATATCTACACCACTGCTGATACATATACAGTATTCTCTGACCAGCCTTATTTAAGGATGCCCAATGTGCCTTACTGCATATGCCACTTTTGCCTCTATAACAACATCAACTACCTCATACATATACTGTGTACATTAACTCATATGCTGCTTTGCCACTTTGCAAATGTCAATGCTTGAACCTTTAGTTTATTTTATAGTTATACTTTTTATACTAGTATGCAAAAACTCAGGACAGTATTATGTTCATTAAATGTTTAGTGTTTTAGTTTTAGAGTTGGTGTAAATTTTTATACTCTTATACCATTATGCAAAAACTCAGGACAGTGTCACAGTTTTACTATTTTATGCTTATGTCTATTATTATATGTTTCAGTGTTTCAATGTTTAAATAGTTACTGTTGCACCGAGGGACTGAGAGAAACGAAATTTCAATTCTGTGTATGTCCTGTACATATTGCAGTTCTGACAATAAAGCTGACTTTGACTTTGACTTTACGATAAAAGAGCCATTTATGTCCCTTTGTTCACGAAATTAAACGTGTCCAGAGCCACAATACCTGCTACAACTGGAACTCTAAACTGGTGGCCCACAGACCACTTTAATAAGTTTGTTGGAGGGCGTTTTTCTGGACAGCAGGGGTTATTTTTTTAAACTAAAAAATATCTACCGGAAATTATTTTTAACTTTTATTGATATTTTTACTTTCTACGACAAAATAAAAGAAGAGATTCTTGTAAAGAAGAAAAAAATAATAGTTTTTGCCCAGTTTCTAAAAACTAAAACAATAAACTATGAATTCTTACTGTATGTGATTTTTATTAATAGTAGAAAAAAATATGTACAGTATCTTACTTTGAAGAAATAAAGCATAAAGTGAAAGTGAGTATGTTTTACTCCTTGTAATGTTTCCAGTAGTTATATATTTGCTAAATAAATTACAGGAAATCTACTAAAACTGTCATGGTCTGTCTTCTGTTGTCTGGTGTTTGTGTGTTCTGTCTGTTTGTGTTTCTTTTAGTCTTCTCTTGAGTTTAATTTAGTTCTTTGTCTCCTCTCAGTTGTCTAGTGTCTTTGTCTTGCCCTGCTAAGCTTTCTGTTTTGTTTCAGTCTTGTGTTTAATATAGTCTTCATGTTTGTTTAATTCAGCTTATTGTGTTCTGTCTGCTTGTGTTTAGTTCAGCTCTGTGTTTCTGCCCCTGTCTCACCTGTGTCTAGTTGTAATCATCACAGGTGGATGTCATATGTAATCAGTGTGTCTGTGTATAAATTCAGCTCCTCTCAGTCTTGTCATTGTCTCGGGTTTGTCCTCCCATGGTGTCATGTTCTGCTCTCCCTCCGTGTTTCCCCTGAGTGTTCAGTAAGTACCTCTTCAGTTTAGTTTAGTTTAGTTCAGTTTAATCCAGTTTAGTTTAGTTTTATAGTTCTTGCTGCCCTGCCAGCCTTTGTTTTGTTTTATTTTTTATTGTAAATAAACACTTTAAAATTTTCCCTGAGTGTTCATCCATCCTTCTCCTGCATTTGGGTTCTACACTTCCTTCGTGCCAGCAGAACCTAACAGAAACCCGAGACCATCTACTGAACCCAGCAGGAGAATGGCTGGACCTCAAACCAGACCCAAGGGTGAGATGATTACCCTGTTTGAGTTTCTTGCCCGTGAGGCTGACAAGACTGCCCTGCGAGAGAAGGAGAGACGAGAGCGAGTGGAAGTGAAGCCTGTCATCCGGTGTGGGGGGTTCCGGACCGAACCCGTCCAGAGACGAGGTGGCCGTAGACCGGAGGTAGAAGTCCTGTCATCTCCTCTTCTGGTCGAGGAGGAGGAACAAAGGTTTCAGCTCCGGGGGAGCCGCCTGGCTATTAAGCCAGCTTCTTCTTCCACCCCACCGACTTATTGCTTGCCACACCTGCAGTGGTCTGAAGATGACGTTGAGCTGGAGGACGATCTCTGGTGTGCTCCTGTCCTCAGCTCACGCCGCCGACGCAGCAGGAAAAAGCGGAAAAGTAAGGTCGGAACCACAGACTACCAGCACCATCCATCTCCACCTCTTCTCGCCACTGCACCACGTTGCCCATCCCCACTTCACTCTTCGCCTGACTGCCCTCGCTTACCGGAGGTCCGGTACAGCACTCGCTCAGTGGAGGAGATGGAAAGTTGGAAGGCAGCCATTGTGGCACAGTACCTGCCTTCATCCTCGGCTCCTGGTCCCCAAGCAGCTACAGTCTCAGCTCCTTGTTCTTCGGCTCCTGGTTCTACCGCCGAAGATACCGCCCCTACAGCCCCAGAGGGTCCTAGCATCGTCGACACCTCTACATCGATGGAGGGTCCCAGTGCCACCGACGCCTCTACGTCTCCTGAGGGTCCCAGTGCCGCCGATGCCTCTACGTCTCCTGAGGGTCCCAGCGCCGCCGATGCCTCTACGTCTCCTGAGGGTCCCAGCGCCGCTGATGCCTCTACTTCGACAGAGGGTCCCAGCGCCGCCGATGCCTCTACTTCAATGGAGGTTCCCGGCGCTGCCGATGCCTCTACTTCGACGGAGGGTCCCGGCGCTGCCGATGCCTCTACTTCGACGGAGGGTCCCGGCGCTGCCGATGCCTCTACTTCGACGGAGGGTCCCGGCGCTGCCGACGCCTCTACTTCGACGGAGGGTCCCGGCGTTGCTGACGCTTCTGCATCGACAGAGGGTCCCGACACCGCCGACATCTCTACTTCGACGAAGGGTCCCGATGCCATCGACGTCTCAACTTCGCCTGACGACTCCTCGACGCACGACTCCTCGCCTGACGACTCCTCGACGCACGACTCCTCGCCTGACGACTCCTCGACGCACGATTCCTCGCCTGACGACTCCTCGACGCACGACTCCTCGCCTGACGACTCCTCGACGCACGACTCCTCGACGCACGACTCCTCGACGCACGACTCCTCGCCTGACGACTCCTCGACGCACGACTCCTCGTCTGACGACTCCTCAGCGCCCGACTCGCCTGCGGCAGTGACCGACTCCTCGACGCCTGCGGCAGTGACCGACTCCTCGACGCCTGCGGCAGTGACCGACTCCTCGACGCCTGCGGCAGTGACCGACTCCTCGACGCCTGCGGCAGTGACCGACTCCTCGACGCCTGCGGCAGTGACCGACTCCTCGACGCCTGCGGCAGTGACCGACTCCTCGACGCCTGCGGCAGTTACCGACTCCTCGACGCCTGCGGCAGTGACCGACTCTTCGACGTCTGCGGCTCCTGAGGTCTGGCCTTCGACGTCTGCGGCTCCTGAGGTCTGGCCTTCGACGTCTGCGGCTCCTGAGGTCTGGCCTTCGACGTCTGCGGCTCCTGAGGTCTGGCCTTCGACGTCTGCGGCTCCTGAGGTCTGGCCTTCGACGTCTGCGGCTCCTGAGGTCTGGCCTTCGACGTCTGCGGCTCCTGAGGTCTGGCCTTCGACGTCTGCGGCTCTTGAGGTCTGGCCTTCGACGTCTGCGGCTCTTGAGGTCTGGCCTTCGACGTCTGCGGCTCTTGAGGTCTGGCCTTCGTCGTCTGCGGCTTCTGTGGCCTCGCCTTCGTCGTCTGCGGCTCCTCTGGTCCCCGTGTTGTCTGCTATGGTCTCCAAGGCTCCTCGTGCTGGACGCTGCCTGGACTGGCTTCGTGTGATGGACGGCCTCCCGGTCGACCGCCTGACCTGGCTCCTGGCGATGGAAGGCCTCCCGGTCGACCGCCTGACCTGGCTCCTGGCGATGGTAGGCCTCCCGGTCGACCGCCTGACCTGGCTCCTGGCGATGGAAGGCCTCCTGGTCGACCGCCTGACCGGCTTCTGCTTGATGGACGGCCTCCCGGTCAGCCGCCCGCCCGGCCACTCTTCTGTTTTGGAACGTTGCCCAGGCCTTGCCCTGTCGGGTTTTGTTTAGTTTGTTCTGGCCCTCCGTCCTTGTGTTTTCCCCCATCCTCCCGCCCGTTCTGTGTTTTTTGTGTGTTTGTGCTTTGTGGGACGTCAGGTGACGTCCCTTGAGGGGGAGGTTCTGTCATGGTCTGTCTTCTGTTGTCTGGTGTTTCTGTGTTCTGTCTGTTTGTGTTTCTTTTAGTCTTCTCTTGAGTTTAATTTAGTTCTTTGTCTCCTCTCAGTTGTCTAGTGTCTTTGTCTTGCCCTGCTAAGCTTTCTGTTTTGTTTCAGTCTTGTGTTTAATATAGTCTTCATGTTTGTTTAATTCAGCTTATTGTGTTCTGTCTGCTTGTGTTTAGTTCAGCTCTGTGTTTCTGCCCCTGTCTCACCTGTGTCTAGTTGTAATCATCACAGGTGGATGTCATATGTAATCAGTGTGTCTGTGTATAAATTCAGCTCCTCTCAGTCTTGTCATTGTCTCGGGTTTGTCCTCCCATGGTGTCATGTTCTGCTCTCCCTCCGTGTTTCCCCTGAGTGTTCAGTAAGTACCTCTTCAGTTTAGTTTAGTTTAGTTCAGTTTAATCCAGTTTAGTTTAGTTTTATAGTTCTTGCTGCCCTGCCAGCCTTTGTTTTGTTTTATTTTTTTATTGTAAATAAACACTTTAAAATTTTCCCTGAGTGTTCATCCATCCTTCTCCTGCATTTGGGTTCTACACTTCCTTCGTGCCAGCAGAACCTAACAAAAACTAGCCCTTTAAGATGTTATAACAACCAATAAAATTCAGTTTAATGTCAGTTTTGGTCAAAGCTTGAAAGAGCCACTGCAGAGGAACCAAAGAGTCGCATGTGGCTCCAGAGCCGCAGGTTGCAGACCCCTGGGATAGATAATGAGTCAATAATAGGAAAGTACTGATCTAAACTATTTTGTCCCCAATCATTGGATAACTTTTTTAATATTTGAGATATAACTCAGTGTGGTCATAACATATCATGGTGTTTATAAAAAATAGCTGTATTGTTTGGAATACCATCAAAAACTCTTCTGGAATGTTTGCATGTAAAGCAAATACATTATGAACTTCCCATGCAACTTTAAAGCTCCACTGACATCATCTTTTAACTTTCCATAAAATGGCACAACATATATATATATATTAAGATTGACCTCTGATCGTTTTTGCTAAAACAATGTTAAATTAATTAAAATTCCTCTCAAAAACAGTTTAAAATTAGCGCCTTTTTTTTCACATGATAAATACGGGGTTTCCCGTCGCGCGATTATGACGTCACACACAGACTCACGTCAACTGCGCACCTTGTTTACAATGGACAAGATACAAACGCGATCCGTCCAATTTAGCCATTTAAAACTTTATATTTTAGCGGTTTGACTTCAGAGAAGCCAAAGTTATTTCCAGTAAACAGCAGGTTATAATTTTTTTCAGCTCCTGCTGGTTTTTGGAGACTTTTCACTTCAGGAAGTGCAGCAGCTCTGTGAGGACTTACAGCAGCTGATAGTTGAGAGTCAGAAGGAATTCTACATGTAAATCGTTTCCACAGCACTGAAATGGTAATATATTAGTTAATGTTTCTAATAATTATTCAACATTATTAGTTATTAGTTTGTGTACAAAACAATTTGCACAGATCATGTTGCTTCAATTTGTCAGCTTTGTTATTTAATCCAGTCAACATGTTGAAAATATTTCATATTTATTTTTCTATTTAATTTGGACATCACTTGGTGTTATAGTGGTGTCTCATTAAAATGATGGAAATACATGACATTAGTTTGACCCATTGTCTTAATATACAGTATACTGCATATAATATATACTGTGTGTGTCTGTGTGTTTTATCATCAATTCACAGAAATATCTTCACCTGAAGAGTGGACCCAGGTGGAGGAGAACAAACCTTGATATTGTTAAACAGATGGAGACATCTTCATGATCTGTAGAACATCAGGACTGATGCTGCAGAAGGAATTCTACAACATCTAAATAGTTTCCACAGCACTGAAATGGTAATATATTAGTTAATGTTTCTAATAATTATTCAACATTAATTTATAGTTTAAAAAATTAGTCCCTTTTAAAATATCTGTTAAATATTTTATTTTTTTATTTTATTTTGTTTGTGTTTTCAGGTTTCCAGGTCTCCAGTCCATCACCTGAGGCTCTTCCTGTTGAACCACTAGTACAACCCAGACTTTCACATCACAGCAGGTAAGATTGCATCAACAAAAAGAATAGTACTCAACAATATTCTTTGATGTAAATCTGTTGATTTTCTGTGGTTCTGATGAGGGAAGTGACAAAGTGGATGCAGCATTCAGCCCATAATGGACCCAGATGTCCTCTGCGTCAAGACCTACAACACCTGGACATCCAGGAGCGTGGACGAGGAAGGTGGTGGAGTCTGAAGAAGTGTACAAGCAGCAGGATGAGGAGAAACTAGACAGATGTCCACTGCGTCCAGACCTACAACACCTGGACATCCAGGAGCGTGGACGAGGAAGTGGTGGAGTCTGAAGAAGTGTACAAGCAGCAGGATGAGGAGAAACTAGTTCTTAATGAATTTCTAGTAAAATTCTGATTTTGCAGATTTACAGCTGTAAAGTGTCATTTTTACAGAGCTGATGAAGTCAAACACCACTTGCTGATATTTTTTAAACTCAATTTTTTTGATAATCTGTTCATATTAATGTTTCCCCAGAGGTTTTCATATATTTGATAATATGGGATGGTTTTATTTTAATAAAATGTTTTTTTTAACATTCACCAATTTTGTTTTTACTAAAGTACGAGCTGTGAGTTGTAGATGAACGAATGAAATTAAAACAGATACACAAATATTCTCACAAAGAATAACTCAACACTAACAGATAATATAGTGTACTACTGTAACTTTATTTACACATAACTACAGAAACACTTGGTTCATTGTTATCCTTTTTTTCAAACAATATGTTCATTTGAACTGTCAGAAAAAATATTAAATTCATATTTTCATTGATTCATTTTCATCTCAATGCTCTGGCCAGTTGTAGTATTTCTGCATATTTTGATGTCTTGATGCACAAACGTAGCTTTCTGCAGCATCAGTCCTGATGTTCTACAGATCCTGAAGATGTCTCCATCTGTTTAACAATATCAAGGTTTGTTCTCCTCCACCTGGGTCCACTCTTCAGGTGAAGATATTTCTGTGAATTGATGATAAAACACACAGACACACACAGTATATATTATATGCAGTATACTGTATATTAAGACAATGGGTCAAACTAATGTCATGTATTTCCATCATTTTAATGAGACACCACTATAACACCAAGTGATGTCCAAATTAAATAGAAAAATAAATATGAAATATTTTCAACATGTTGACTGGATTAAATAACAAAGCTGACAAATTGAAGCAACATGATCTGTGCAAATTGTTTTGTACACAAACTAATAACTAATAATGTTGAATAATTATTAGAAACATTAACTAATATATTACCATTTCAGTGCTGTGGAAACGATTTACATGTAGAATTCCTTCTGACTCTCAACTATCAGCTGCTGTAAGTCCTCACAGAGCTGCTGCACTTCCTGAAGTGAAAAGTCTCCAAAAACCAGCAGGAGCTGAAAAAAATTATAACCTGCTGTTTACTGGAAATAACTTTGGCTTCTCTGAAGACAAACCGCTAAAATATAAAGTTTTAAATGGCTAAATTGGACGGATCGCGTTTGTATCTTGTCCATTGTAAACAAGGTGCGCAGTTGACGTGAGTCTGTGTGTGACGTCATAATCGCGCGACGGGAAACCCCGTATTTATCATGTGAAAAAAAAGGCGCTAATTTTAAACTGTTTTTGAGAGGAATTTTAATTAATTTAACATTGTTTTAGCAAAAACGATCAGAGGTCAATCTTAATATATATATATATGTTGTGCCATTTTATGGAAAGTTAAAAGATGATGTCAGTGGAGCTTTAAGTACCATTTCTGCTCTGTGGCAGAATATCTCTGTAGTGAAGTCTACGCTTTAGCAGAGGGACTGCAGTGAGTGTAGCACATCTCACATGCCAGAACAAGCAACTGTGCTTTGTTGACGTCACAACCTGTGTCGACACCAAGCGTTTTAAAGTCTAATACCAGTGACTTGAAAGCCTTTAGTCACTGAACTTTTATCAATTAAGTCTTCAGTAAAAAAAGAAAAAAAAAAACGTTTCAAAAACTTCCTAAGACACTTCAGTTTTTATTTTAAGTGGAACATCAAAAACAGGAACTTCTAAAATAAAACCTTGAATAAAAGAAGCCAATAATAAAAAGTATTTTAGATGCAACTAAGCAGGATCTGTTTTGAGATTAAACACAGCCTTTTATGCTTTAATAATACTGAAGGCAGCATTGGATTGTGATCTACTTGAGTAAAATGAGTGTTGTCTCTCTGACTGAATGGTCACTGGTTGATTCAGTGATGCTGCTGAGTTGCACTTGTTTTATTTTGGCAAGGAACATATGTGCTGTATGAACTTTGTATATGTTGTTAGAAACAACAACAAAAATTGTGGTTGTAGTGTTGTGGAAATAGCTTTGCTTTATAAAAATACTAATTAGGTGCATGCTACTATTTAGTAATACTCAGCACTGATATAACCTACCAGCAAATGTGATTTGAAAGTGGACTGAAACATCAATTTCCTCCTCAGAAACAAAACACTTTGATCTAGACCACAATTTAATACTTCAGATCAAATTTGGCCATCTATGCAGAAAGATGACACAAAGGTTGAAGTTGTTGAATTATTTATAACATCATAAATTCCTACAGTAGCATCACAGCGAAGCAAACAGACAGGTAAAAAATTACTAGCAAAACAATAAATAATTGTGATCATTTGAAATGTTAAGAAATGTAACATTCACAAACTGACTGAAGTGAAAACATTTTGTCTTGAATCCAAAGAGCAGTAAACCAAGCTGAAAAATCTTTCTGTAGTCTGCATGATGCTCCTTTGCCCAGTGAAACAAACAATGCAAAACTGTTCTTACATCCAGCAGACAAGTTGACAGAGGGATGAGAGCTCCACAGGGAATTTCCATCACATAATCCTCCTTTCTCTCAATCACCAAATGTTTTTTGTTCTTTATTCAGGTGACAGAAAACAACAGCAACACACCTGCATTGACTGAGAGTCTTCCAAATTAAATCACTCTGTTGGCTGAGCACTAATTGGCTCTCAAACTAAAAAGTAAAGTCATGGCTTCTCTTCAAATTAGACAAAAAGATTTGCTAATTGCTCTTCAACAACAGCTCACTTTTCATATATTAAAGAGAGACTTATAAGATCTTGCAGCTCCAGTCTTGTTAAAAGGCAGAGAATCTTACACAGCAGGGGGTGGTCCATTTACTAGAAGCAATTGTGAGGTCTAGGAATTTAATCTGCATGTGAACTTCTGGTAGCCGAACTGTTTGAAACCCAAGAATAAGACTGTAGAATGCACATTGTTCAGCCACATCATTACAACTACTGACATTTAAAAGGACTTAGCTGAATGGCACTCAACTTCCATGTAAGATATTCATTCAACCTTTCTTTATACAGGTTAGTCTCATTGAGCCCCGAGGACTCATTTACAATAGAAACCTGTTTTAAATAAAGAATGATAAACATTAAGCTGGGGTCAGAAGTTTGTATATACCCAGTGACAAGAAGCATGTTTGGTGGAGTCAAGGTGATAATTTTGAATGAACACACTGTTGAGCACAGTGATGGTAGCATCATGCTGGTACTAATGCATAGCACAAAGTGATTGGAATAATAAAGGAGGTCGACGTCCAATTCCTTCAGCTCCAGCTCAAATCAACAGCTGCTTGTAAACTGGGCATTCCAATGATCCCAAACACACATCAGAACTGGTTCCTGACTAAATATATACTGTAATACTGTATATATAATGTTCAGCTGAAAAACTACGGGTTCTGGCTTTTTATGGATGATATTTCCCAACAAGGCTTACATCAGTGATTGTTAAACCAATGATCATACCCCCTCTCAAACAGCCAAATCTCCCAGCAGGACAGATGCAAAAGGTTGTCAGCCAGAGCTCAGAAAATTTTAAAGATTGTAATCTACTGAATTTTGCTCCAAACTACCCAGAACAAAACCCCAGGCAAGGGATTTTGTAGTAGACGATCATAACAAGAACAATCCATATTGGACTCTGCATCAAACTACTTCTCATGCCTTCAATTCCAACTCCGTGATTTTAACTACCAGTTTCAAAACATTATAACACAAGGAACAAACTGCTTCCATATGTTAATGCTAAATTCAATCACATATAAAACCTAAACATGCAAATGCAAGACATTTTTTAATTCTATTTTTCTTTATTGTCACATTGGACAATGATAAACGGCACTACTAAAAACAATATGAAGCACAACTAGTTTTTTTTAATAAAAATTAAAAGTTTTGAGAAAAAATATGAACAAAATTGTTCACTTTATAAACATTTAAAAAGTCTGTAAATGAGTTTGAAGAAATATACCCTGAAGAGCATCAGAAAATCCAATGTCACACTAATTGGCAAACCTTACCGTCCTTAAGCTTATAATACTTGAATAAAAACATAAGAAACAAACTCACACTTGTGCTCGAGTTCCTAGTTGCACGCATGCACATATGCACGTCGCACACACACCCACACAAACTAAGGGTCCAAGAGAGAAATAAACAGTTCAAGTATAAAATAGTAACCAGTTCTGGGAGAACATGCAATCTCTCTGCAATTAAATTTGCCATTCCTTTGCCAACATAGAAACTCCCAAGGAGCCACATCAAAATCAACCTGCAGTGAGTATAATACAATAAATCAAATGAGTAATGCTCAACTACAGTGCACAAATGTCAAGAAAAAAGACCTCAAGCGTTCAAATAACTTCAGCTTTGGATTTCATTTCACTTACCGGTAAATAGTTGTATTTAAAAAGAGTAAGGAGTCAAGGAACACAGAGGTGGAAAATGAGTGGATGATTACATCCAATAACCAACATTCAGAAAACCTTCAAACTGTGGTTGTAGAATATGCTTGGAATCCAACAGCTGCCAAAAGACTTATTTAGATTCCTATTTTGACCCCAAGTCTGAGCTGAAAATTAATTGAGCCTTTATTACACTAAAGTTAAGAATTTAAAGGGAAGAGTAATGGTCTGCCAAAGTTGCACCACAATATAGGTGACACCAGCAGTAAATCTAGTTGTCGGTCTATTTTTCTGCATTCCAAAAGAAAAGCAAAAGGCTAATTAGAATGCAACCAAAGATCTGTGGCTCTGACATTAGCACTTCATTTTAGATGTAACATTCAGTGTAGCTCAGGGCAATGTCATATTTGGATGCAGGCTGATCATGACTACAGGAGACAGCTTGCACTGTCAATAATTCATGTTTTTGCGGGTCTTCAACAAAACCTTTGTGTTTATAGTTGTAGAGAAACCTCATTACATCTATTGTAACATGAAGAAAACACTATTTTCTCAGATGACAGATCTTCTGATTTCATCCTTTATCTGCTCCAGTTTAATAAAGACAGTGTGATGAAAAGTACGAGTTGTTACTGAGATTCATAAAAGACCAAAAATGCTTAAATTTACTTTACTGCAGTCCTTTATTATGTATTTTTGAGGGAACTTTATTTATTCATTTATTTAGCATTGCCATGAAGCATTGGACTAAAATGTTTACTACCAGTACATTCACAAGCTTACACATCTTATCAGTCTGTTGAAAGTTATTGGAGGAAGGGGTTTACTTCATGAATGAAAATGATGTACCGTACATTGATGTCCTTGAGCGTAAGCCATCGGTACTTCCAGCTGGTATACCCTAACAGTCTTTTGTAGGCTAAACCCATCCTTTCTGGCTTGAGTTGGATAATAAATATATGTTTCAAACAGAATGATACTGTTCTTTTAGAAGTTAAAGATAAGATATAAAAAGCAAGTATACCATATAGGGGAAAATGTATGCAGTGCTTTGCTTTCCCCCCGTCTGGTCTCTGTGGTTATCTTTGAACACCTCGAATGCTGCAGACTAGGCGTTGGGAAGCTGCAGTAAGCCTCAGCCCAAGCCATGATTCAGCTGACTTGCCAAAGCGGATTAAGTTCATTATCTAGTCTTCTGGAGTAAAACACAAATACAACATTCAGAACTACCTGCTTGCCACATTGACATGAGTATAAACCTGAGATTATAGTTTGTGACCTAAAATAAACAGAATATCTGAGCTTTTCTTCAGCTGAAAACTATGCTAGCAACTGGAACTGATCATGTCTAAGTGATGGAAAATACATCAGTAGAACATTCGTTCTATATTACATATATATCTAATATATATATATATATA